>JAXQQM020076207.1:0-12870 GCA_034641835.2 Pinus albicaulis | reverse complement strand
TTTTAGTTATTTAGTCCCATTTTCACTCATCCAAATCAACCCATCACCAACCCATTAGTTATAAGGAAACTGGTCCTTTCAATCTAGTCGGAGCCACCATACCAAACGGATAAGGAGCTGTCCTAAGGTCCCGACCGGGTGGTTTTCCCCAATGTTTGAAGCAGATATTTTCTAGGCTTCAACATATTTGGCGCTAGAAGGAGGGCCTGAGCTATGAATGGCAAGTAAACCTTTATCCACAGGCCATTCTGAGAGAAAAACACCCTCATTAACTTCTTCAATTTCTTCTGAATTACAAAATCCTAGAGAAGGAATTGAGAAGAATATTCAGACACCCACTACCAAAATCTCAAAACAATCAGACAACCAAAATCCTGAGTCTCCTAAAGTACAAGATTTAATCCATAAATTGAAAGGATTCTCATTATCTCTAGATGAGTCTGAAATATCTGAAGGTAGTGTAAGCTCAAAATTTGTTCCTTCAAAACCTCTTACTAGGCTTCAAAGTGAAAAACTTGGTATTTCTCTGAAAGAATTCCCTTTACCTAGTAGAGTCAAGACAAGAAGAACTCAATCGGAATCAGAAAGTGATATAAGTTCTTCATCTCATATTCAATCACCTGTTTCCGAAACCCCAACTCAACAAAGTGCAGTTGTTTCCACATCATCTGCTCAATCATCATCAATCTCAACATCATCTATTCCAACAACTTCTGTTCCGACACCACCAGTCTCTACTACTCCTTCAACAGTTGTTACAACAATGGCACAGAGACCATGGGCTAGTCCAGGGGCTGTCAACATGCCTGCACCTTTACATGATTTACCTGACAATCCTGGAAAATGGCTTCCAAAGTTCAGTCCAGAGCTTAACATTCAAGCTGAAGAACACATCAATAACTTTATGCTGGCTGTAAATTTGAATGGAGTTGTAGAAGAAGATGTTGTAGTCAGACTATTCCCTTATACTCTTCAAGGGGCAGCAGGATCCTGGTACTTTTCATTACCTTTAGGATCCATAACAAGTTGGGCCATTTTTGCAGATCATTTTTTAACCAAATTTGGAGATGACAGATCAATAGCTACTTTAATCAACGATCTCTCAAATTTGAAAGCAGAACCCAAGGAACCCATTAAAGAATTCAATGCTAGATTCAACAAACTTTTGAACAAAATTCACACAGATTCAAGGCCTAGTGAACAAGTCAGAAGTGAATGGTACATAACTGCCTTACCCTCAAACATAGAAATTTTTGTAGATAGAGCTGCAAAACCTACATTAGCCGAGAATATGAAAGAGGCTATTGCAGTAGAAAAACGAATTATTTCTCTAGAAAAGAAAAATGCTATTGAGGAAAGGAAATCCAAGAAGGTCAGCTTCAAATATGATTCAAGGAAAAAGGCCAAAGACCCATACGACATGGAAGGTTTACAGAAAGTTCTTAAAACCATGTCAAATGAAATGGTTGAAATAAAAAAACAAGTAGCTGAAACTTCTACCAAAAAACCATTCCGAAATTTCAAAAGAAATCAAGTTGAAACTAAACCTCCCAATTCAATCTCTAATGCAGAATCAGAAGAGGAAGAAGAAGAAGATACACCTCCAGTATCAGATGAAGAAGAAACGAATGAAGAAATAGCTGAATTACATGGAATGTGGGATTTTATTCTCCCTAATTCTGATAGTGAGGTAGATCAAGAAGCCATGCCTATAAGTACTAGGAGTAAATCTACATCGGATCCTATACAAACAGTTCCTAAAAAGAAAACTACAACTCCAAGTACCAAAGACAAATCCCCTGCAAAGAAAAATTCTCCATTACCTACTCAAAATCAGCCATCTTCTTCTAATCCTCCTACATCAACATCAAAGACTTTAGTGGTATCAGATCCTATGGATTATAACATTGTTGAAGACATGAAAAAGATTAAAGAAAACATTTCCTTACATGAACTCAGCAAACTTAAACACCAGCAGAGGTTGCTATTAAAAGAGTTAAATGCTACACCAATTGCTCCTTTACCAAGTGGTGTAGTTGCAAAAGAAGCTAAAGGCACTGGAAAACCACCAGATAAATTAGATGCTACTGATACTGTGCTCATTGGAGAAAGATCAAATTCTCAGACTCCTCCTTTTCTTTTGACTTATGAAATGTACAATAAGAATCTGCATAATTGTTTAATCGATTCTGGAGCATCCTCTAATATAATGCCTACTTTTGTTTGTGCCAAATTGAATATTGAACCACAGAAATCGGCAGTTCATATTGTTCAATTGGATCGCTCTAAAGTTCAAGTTGTAGGAGAAATCAATTCAGTTACTATCAGACTAGCTTCTGATCCTAGGATTGTCCAAAGAATTGATATTTTGATTGCAGATATTCCTGAATTCTATGGATTAGTCTTAAGCAGGGACTGGTCTGCAAAAATTAATAGTTATATCGCAACTGATTATTCACATATGTGGCTTCCTTACAAAGGGAAACCAAATCAAATCAAAATTGAATAAGAAAAACATATGATGCACACTGTCACTAAATTTGAACAATCTAATGAACCTGTGGCTTTCAACAGCAATATTCTTGGAGGTTATTCTGCTGAGTCATTCCTTGGGAACTTCAAAGCACCACAATCACCCTTTTCTGTAAATACTTTTGTTTCTCAAATAGAAAATTTTTCACAATCTGATTCTTCCAGAATTGTAAATATTTCTGATGTAATTGTAGATAAGCCAATAGATAAATCTTTATTTTGGTCATTATATTTTGATGGATCAAAATCTAGTGATGGGGCTGGAGCAGGATGCATCTTAATTGATCCAGATGGAGAGAAAACCATGCTATCATGTAGGTTAGAATTTGAGTGTACGAACAATACTGCAGAATATGAAGCCTTGATTCAAGGACTTTATAAAGCTATAGGGTTAGATGTTAAATACTTGAAAGTCTGGTGATTCCGAAATTGTCATAAAACAAGTTAGGAATACTATCCATTGTCTTTCAGGACATCTTAAACACTATCAAACCCTAGTGCAAGATCTTACCACTCATTTTTTAGCATTCAATATTTCTTCTATTCCTAGGAATCAAAATACATCAGCTGATTTGTTAGCTAATGTTGCATCCAAGCTCCTTCCTGCTGAAGATTGCAGTCCTGATAGATTTTCAATAGAATTGATTTTTCGCCCATCTGTTCCAGATAATATCACAAATTGGAGAGTATTTTACCATGATAAAGATATTTTAAATTTCATGACTTCAGAGAAATCATATGATGAACAAATTATTGATGAGGATGATCATGATTTGCAAATTGCCTCAAAAGGTAATGAAAATCCCATTATGAAATATGTTGTTAAATTGGAGGACTTATATGATATAAAAGACAGATTCAAGAAAGTTACCAATGCTAAACTTCAAAGTTCCACTTTGAAGTTTGAATTAGTAAATCTTGGCTCTGACTCTAATCCTCAAAATGTTAATTTAGGACTCAATTTAACTCCAGAGGAAAGGAATGCTTTCATTAAACTTCTGAACAAATATAAAAATGTTTTTGCTTGGAATTATGATGATTTAAAAATGTATGATACTTTTGTTATTCAACACACAATTCCAATGCTTCCTGATATTAAACATGTTCAACAGAAGTTAAGAAAGATTCATCCAAATCTCGAAGGTCAAATCAAATCAGAACTTAATAAACTTTTAAAAGCCAAAATCATTTTTCCTGTAAGGCACTCCAATTGGGTTTCCAATATGGTACCTGTAAGGAAGAAGAATGGTGATATACGAATCTGTATTGATTTTAGAAACTTAAACAAGGCATGTTTAAAAGACAATTTCCCATTGCCAACCATGGAACAGATACTTCAAAAGGTAGCTGGTTCTGAACTTATGTCCTTTCTTGATGGATTTTCGGGCTATAATCAAGTTTTAGTTCATCCAGATGACAGATTGAAAACAACTTTCAGAACAAAATGGGGAACTTATGCTTATCAGAAAATGTCTTTTGGTCTAATAAATGCAGGAGCAACTTTCCAAAGAGCCATGGACATAGAATTTAAAGGTCTGATCAATAAATCAGTTGTTGTTTATCTTGATGACATAACAGTATTTTCAAAAAAGAGAGCCAATCATCTACATGATTTAAAGAAAATATTTGAAAGATGTAGAAGGTTTGGTATTTCCTTGAATCCAAAGAAATCTTTCTTTGCTTTGGATGAAGGAAAACTCTTAGGATTTGTTGTGTCAAAAGATGGTATATATATTGATCCAGATAGAGTGAAAGAAATTTCTGATATTTCTTTACCTCATAACAAAAAATCCATGCAATCATTTCTTGGGCAAATAAATTTTGTAAAAAGATTCATTCCCGATTTCTCTCAAATTGTTTTACCTATGCAAAATATGATCAAGAAAAATTCAGTATTCAAATGGGGGCATAAAGAGAAAGAAGCCTTTGAGGCAATCAAACAAGTGATCATTAATGCACCAGCATTGAATACCCCTGATTTTTCTAAAGATTTTACTTTGTGTACTTTGGCCACCGAAACATCCTATGCTGGTGTTTTAACACATCTCAATGATCAGTAAATTGAGGCACCAATTTATTTCTTTAGCTCAAATCTGCAAGGAGATGAGCTTAATTATTCCGATGTTGAAAAACAAGCCTTTGCTGTGTTTAAATCAATCAAACATTTCAGACCTTTTCTCTTGAAAACACATACAAAAATCATTGTCCCATTCTCTGCAGTAAGACAATTATTAATTCAAAAAGAAGTAGGAGAAAAGAGAGCTAACTGGGTAACAGCCTTGCAAGAATATGATATTGATATTAAGCCAGCTAAGATTGTTAGAGGACAAGGTTCTTGCAGATTATTGGCAGGAGCTCATAACATACCAGAAAATCAAGATCCAAACAATGATATTCAAGTTAGTCAGATAAGTGTTACAGATTCTGAATCTCAGTATGCTGATCTCATCTATTACTTGAAAAATGGGTATGCTCCTTCTAATCTTAGCTATAAGAACAAACGTGCTTTAAGATTGAAGGCTATTAAATATGAGATCATTGATAATGTGTTATTTAGAAAGAATTATGATTCTATCCTATTAAGATGTCTTGAAAAGACTGAAGCTGAAAAGATATTGCAGGAATTTCATGATGGACCAGCAGGAGGTCATTTTGGAGGTGATACTACGACTCACAAAATAATTCATGCTGGTTATTATTGGCCTACCCTTTTTAAAGATACACATGATTATGTAAGGAAATGTAAAATTTGTCAAACTGCTAGTGGAAGACAAAAGAAACCAGCTTTTCCTTTGCAACCAGTAAATATTGAACAACCATTTGAGCAATGGGGGCTTGACATTATTGGTGAGATAGTACCTCATTCTTCCAAACAGCACAAATACATCCTTACAGCAACAGATTACTTTACAAAATGGGTAGAAGAAATCCCTTTGAAGGTAGCCAATTCTGATACAATTATTGATTTCATAGATCAATTCATCATAACCAGGTTTGGTGTACCTAACGCTCTTGTCTTTGATAATGCATCTTATTTTTCTGGAAATAGTATAATGGAATTTGCAGTCAAAAGAGGTTTTAAATTGAAAAATTCAACAAATTATTATCCACAAGATAATGGTTTGGCTGAATCCACTAACAAAAATCTTATCAAAATCATTAAAAGGACCATTGATCAAAATCAAAATAATTGGCACAAGTCTTTAATCTTTGGACTATGGGCTGATCGTATTACTAAAAAAGCTTCAATAGGAACTTCACCTTTCAATTTAGTTTATGGAAAAAAAGATGTGATACCATCAAATTTATCTCTTCCATCATTAGCCCTAGTGCAATTTATTGAATAAAATCCTTCTTCATCCATTCAATTGAGATATGATCAAATCCTTAAATTAGAAGAAGATAGAGATAAAGAAAAAATTATTCATGAAAAACATCAACAGCTTGTAAAATCTTCTTTTGATGCAAGTTCTACCGGCTCAAAGATTTTGTCAATTGGTGATATTGTTCTGAAATGGGATAAAGCACATGAAGAAAAAGGTAAGCATACCAAGTTTCAGAAAATGTGGCTTGGACCATTTCAGATTGCTGAAAAGATAGGCTCAAATACATTCATGCTCCAAGATTTAACAGGAAAGAGAGAATCTCTTCCTGTAAATGGGCTTGTCTTAAAGAAATTCTTTTCATAAGGAGGTAACCCCTTCTTAATTGTACATATTCCTTTCTGCAAAGTTTTTTGGTTTTGCAAATAAAGGTTGTTAATAAGTCTCTAATTGACTGTTTACTATTAAGAAAATTTCCTAGGAAAAATATAATAAATATTTATTTTGTGTAAATGAGAATTTTTAAAGAGATGATCATAGTTTTTGGATAGTTTAAAATACGATGTTAAACTTTGAAAGATTATTCCAATCATTTGCATGATCTTTTGAAAACTTGAGGAGAATGTAAATCATTATAAGTTTATTGAGCAGAGAAAGGTTATATATAAAAGTAAAGATTTTTCAAAGTCTTGGTACTCAAGAAACTCTGAAAATTGTCATCCATTGATTCTTAAGGATAAAACTATTTCACCCCATCCATTTAAGTTGTGATTTTTTAGAATGTAATTCTAAGAAATTATATAAAAAATTTAAGAGATAAGAGGTCTCATTATGAGTCGACTTACCATGTTCATAAGAAGTAATGAAACTGACATTACCAATACTGCATATCAAAACAGGGTAATGGCTTATAAATATAAGACAAGGGGTCTCATCACGAGCCAGCTTGTTCAGTTTAATTATAACTAGTGAATGGCATTGTTATTAACTGGCTACCAAACCAGAACAATGGCTTTTAAAATTAAAAAAATAAGTAAAAGAAAAAAACATGAGATAATATGTCTTATGAATTTATCTTTTAAAAAGTCATAATCTTAGTTGGATGGGACAATGAATGGTTAATGGTTAAAAGGTAACCCTGTCGAGACTATGAATGTTTGCAGGCAGCAGAGGCAATACCTATGACAATAGAGTATATTATAAAAACCAAACTTGGAGAAATCCACTTACTTCATTATTAACACCAATCAAAGCTTGAGATAACCCAAAAATGTTTTTGTTCTTAAGGAATTAGAAAGAAATTGTGAATGATTTTTATTTCTTTTTCATAGTTAGATTTTATTTGAAATATCCTAAGATAGTTTTCATTATCTTTAAAAATCTTTACTTACTAGAAATATAGTATTCATTTTATTTTTTCAGAGATAACTGTTTCTTTCAGTGAATCGCCAATTGTTGTACTATACAACAACCCTCCCTTTTTCCAAAATTTTAGAATAAAATTCATTTAGAAATAGGGTCCCTTTTTTCTTCTTTTAATATAGGAATAAAAGACTTAGAAATAAAGATTCATTGTTTTTTGAAATGGCATATATTTGTTACCAACTGTATGCAGCTCATTCCAAAAATTCCGATGGAATCAAAATAATAAAAGACTTTATTATAGAAAATAAATCAATTCCAAAAAGTCTCATGAACGATGAAATGAAATAGGAGAAATCTTTGAGAAGTTTTACATATGGCAAAAATATCAATGCGATTATTCCAATCGCAAATCTCAATCGCAAAAAGTTAAGTCATTTCATCGCCATATTTAGATGCGGTGATTATCACTGTCGCATGTCCAGATTTTCTAATAAATTCTTTTTGATCGATTGAAAATTCTCGTGCGACGCGCTTTATTGAGCTTACTTTCAAGGAAATAAACATTTGTTTCACATTGAAGAATCATGTATTCTGGACCCCACCATATCGCAATCGGAAATCGGAGAAAAGTCATTTGATTCTTTTCAGGCAGGTCTCCCGTCACGATATCTGCATCATCCTTTATCGGAAATCGGAGAAGTTCGTAATTGAAAATAGGAAATCGGAGAAGTTTTGTAAACATAATCAGAAATCGGAGAAATCTTTATTGTGATATTTATACACCATTTGAATACTTCCGATGCGATTGATATTCATATACTATATACTTGTCACATCGGAAGAGTTCATAATAGGTAATTTAATATTATTTTCACAAGCGATAAAACTCCAATAGTACGATCAACATTGAATAGCAAATCAAACAATATTGGTTTACGATTCTGTTTTGAATACGTGAGTGTGACCCAAACAAAATATTTAAGTGTTACACGAATTCAATAAATAATGAATCATGAACCCATAATTTTTATAATCGTTCTTTTCAATTGCTTGTTTATCACGACTGAGAGCTTATTGCCTTGCAGAATCAAAGAACACCAAATCCTTTCATTCACAGACAGAGGGAAACAATATCAGACACAGAAATGTCGAAGAGAACGAGGAGAACCAAGACTCTTGAGGCTATTTATTCTTGCTTTAAATTTGTTGAGATTTCCTACGATCTCAAAGGAAAAGCCGACAAAGGCGAGACTGAACACGGATACATCATGTCAAGGGCTCGGCGAGAATGACATGGGAAGGAGTTTATAATCTATTAAGAATAGAAAAACCTAAAGTCATGTAAGGTATCGGTTCCGGTAGAACACACGATTCCCGACTACGAAGTTGCGACGAACACTTGCAAATTCATTTCTACATCGGGTCGACGAGCAAACATCATTCCTTATTATGATGTGATTCGATGGGTCGTCGATAATGTGGAAATAAAGTTGAAATATTTATTTCAACTTACGGAGCATCTTTTGGATCATTTAAAGCGAGAGGACATTAAGGCAATGTATCATGCTTCTGAACCGCGGAGAAGGTTTATAACAAAAGAATTTGTCAAAGAAGTTCTTGATAACAATAAGGTTCAGTACGAGACCTATCAAAGAATGGAGAAAAAATCACGAAGCACAAAAATGAATCATCCGGTATAGATTCGGTAGAATCTCTCATACCGTATTACTATGCCATGATGTGTAGATTATTTGGTAACCAAATTAACAGGTTTTCAGCCTAAATAGTTCCCCTTTAATCCTATCTTGCTATCGATTAAAAATTATGAATTTGTTTTGTCATCCTCTACGATAGGATAGCTAATAGGATTCTTGAGTATAGAAGATAAAAATATAGGAAATGCCACCCCCTTTTCTTTTGTATATTCTAGACGCTCTTTATTTTAAATCTAGTTTCCATATTGGGATGGAAATGGGCCGCTAAGAGATCCCACTCAGATTCATATATCATAAAATCCTTTGGAAAATTCATTTCAAAGATCATGTGTATAGAATATGTCATGGTTTCCTTATTCCAGTCTTTCAAACCATTTTCAATCGCTTTCCCCCTAGATTCTCCGACAAAGCTAAAGCTGACTTATCCTCAATAGGAGATTGGTTTGGAGAAGAGAAATTCACGTATGTCAGGATTTTCGGGAGTATTGTAGAACCCCACGTTCTCCCTCTTATTGTCCCAGATAAACTCCTAGCCCAGGAGATATCCTATCAATTGACAGTTGAAGGAATGTCCAGATCTCTGAGCAATAGTAAGAAACGAAAGTGGCCTTCGTTTCCATTCAATTGTGGACATTTTACTTTGAATGACTTCAAGCATGAAGAAAATGAAGTCGCCAAAATAAAGGGTTTTAAATTCGCAACAATCCTGGGGAGACAGTATGATCCGCAAAAGATAGCTTTTAATGTTACTTCTTCAGTTTTGATTGCTCGATTCGAGCATGAACCAGATGAATTTGATGATTTGTTTGTTTCATTAAATGACTTTTCTCAAGTCTATAATTTGGCCAAGTCCAAATTTCAGAAAGAAGAAATGAATAAATTTATGTTATTCAGAAATCAAAGATTGTTGAAAGTTCCTCTAGATCAACTAAGAGTTCCTATGCAAGACGCAGAGATAGAAGATAAATTTGGAAAAATAGTAGAAGAAACATCTTCTAGTAAGGCCATTACACAGTCATCTATTGGCCAACCCATTATACAAACACAAAAAGAAGAAACAGGAAATGATCCGATTGTACATATTCAGAAAAAAATCACCGATGGAAAACCTGATGAAAATACTGATCAGCAGTCCACAGCTCAAACAGAAAAAGAATGCACAAGTACTGATACTAATGTGCATATTCAAAAGGAAGGTTCAGACAACAAAACTGATAAACAAGAAATAAATACAGAGAAATAAGATACACAACTTGGAGGAAATGAAACTAATGATAAAATTGTAGACTCTGTTTATCTTAATGTTTCCTCTCAATTGTTGAAGTAGTATAATCAATATTCTCATCAATTTAAATTTTGCGGGATAATCCACCGAAGAGAAAAATCGACACAGATCAGTCTTGAAATCATTCCAGAACATCTGATTGAGTTGTGTTGAAAATTGAGGAGATCCCTCCTCTGGATGTATTCTACAGCCCTAAACATAAGGCTATTGTTAAAAAACAGAGAAAAAGAAGGAAGATGGATCAGGACACAATTTTTGCTTCACAGGAAGAATTCATGAGTATTGTTTATAAGAATGCCGAAGTGAATCCATCTGAGGATCTCACTAAGTTATCCCAATATGCAGGAGCATACAGTGCTGCGACAATAGATAAAGTTGTAGAAGTTTCTCAATTGATGACTCAGAAAGATCTACATCTAGCTTTACTTGAAGAACAAGCTAATGAAAATCAGCAGAAGATTGCTCAATTTGAACGGCAATTTCAAAATCAAGAGCTAGAAGAACAGCTGGCCACAGAAAAGAAGAAAGTTGATGAACAAGCTCTAAACAAACAACAACAGATGAATCAAGAAATTTCAAAGTTACAAAGTTTGTTGCAAGATGAGAAAAATACAAAGATTGTACAAGAAAAAGAATTTCAAGCAGCTTTAGATAAATTCAAGGATTTTCCCAAATTAAATGAATTCAAAACAGAAGCTCTTGAAGCCAATAAATTGTTGTCTTAGTAGTTAAATAATTTTTGTACAAAATTAACTCAGACATAGCCATTTATTGATATCACATCATCTTTGATACAGGACATAGTTACTCTCAGGCAAGAGATTGATGATGCCAATGAAAAGATTTATGAATTTCTTATTTGGAAAGATACAGAAAAGGGAAAAGAAGTTAATCTACCTCGGATAGAAGAAAGACATAAGGAAATCCTGTTTACAGAGTGGGAGCAGCAGTTGATGAAAGCCGAGAGAGCTATATCAAGAGCTAGAAGCATGATGGGTAATATAACACAATTTATCAATGACAACTTGTATGCTTCGTCGTGCAGTTGTGTAATTGACGGTTTACTTGAAGTCAAAGAAACTAATCGCAGATGGAAAAAGAAATAGCGAATAAAAATCAAAAATCAATAAGCTGCGACAATATCTTGGGATAATATAGTTCTTCGATTAAACCATATTCAAAAAATTAGCTATTAAATGCATATCAAATGCTGTTGATTGTTTGATTCCAGAATTCTCCGATGCCACATACGCTGGACAGTTACATTCCAAGATGAGTCATCCGGCAGAGGTCCAGGAAATGTTGAAAATTTGCCACCTGGCTACATTGAGCGAGAAAGAAAAGCAATGAATCAGTTCCATTTTAAGATAGTGTTTATGTTTTCAAATTGATAGATTGTAGCAGTAATAGTAGGATTTTGTTTTCATGTAATTTAATATTTAAACCCTTCTCATGCATTGGAGAAGGGGTCCTGAGTTGTAATATTTTGACTTGGAGATTACATTTCTGTACTCCACTGGCTCTTATATTTTATAAAGGATCACATCTAGTGATTTTAGGCAGAATTATCTTTAAAGAGTTGCATTTCTGTACCTTGGATTTGATTTTGCATTGGAATTACTGGATCAGAGTATCAGATTTCATTTGAAAATTTCAAGATGGATAAGGTATTTTTATTTATTCACTAGTAATTTCTTTTGTTATATGATATTCTCTTTTAAATTTTCTATCATTTATATATATTTCGTTTTCATAATATTTCTCTATATATCATTTTTGAGTATATTGGAAATATTCATTTTTCATAAATGTATGTAAAATGATATACAAATGATGAATACAATATGCTAATATAGCTCTATTTAAATTCTTAAACAAAGTTATCTTTATTTGTTACTACACAATTTTAATTAAACTTTAATACAATTTTATGGTTATTGTTCAATTGGAATAATTTTAATTTGTATTCACATATGATACCCGGGTTAGTTTTAGAATTTCTTTATGAGTATTTAGATTAAATTATATAGTTTTATTTCAGTCATTTAGTCCCATTTTCACTCATTCCAAATCAACCCATCAACAACCCATTAGTTATAAGGAAACTGGTCCTTTCAATCCAGTCGGAGCCACCATACCAAATGGTTCTGGACATCTAGGTCTCGGCTGGTGGTTTTCCCAATGTTTAGACGAGAGATTTTCTAGGCTTCAACGGATCTGATGAGAACGAGTCAATTATAAAATCTCCCAGTATCCCAATTATTTCAGTTAAAACCAGACAAGAACGTCTAAGAATAGACTCTTAAATTCACACATCAGTAAGCAGTGATAACAAACTACTATACTGGTTAAATTATCTCAAATATGTTCTCAGATTGCACAATTAGTAGAAAACATCAAAGATAAGAAGAGTAGGAAGCATTAGGGTACCATGCAAGGGTATATCCTAAGCCAGATTACTGATTTCTTATTAGAGAAACGAAATATGATGAATTATAGAGGGAAAACATAGACAAAGATAGAACACATCACCGCTGCTTTAAATCAGGATCCAATGAACATGCTTATCATGATAAAAAATGACACCGGTCATATGCAACATTGTCCAATAGCTACGATATTGATGAAATGTCTCTCAGTATTCTGACTA
>JAXQQM020093265.1:0-10301 GCA_034641835.2 Pinus albicaulis | reverse complement strand
TAGTCACCTAGTCACTAATTTCATCATTTTATACTAGTGATCCAACCTGTTGTAACATCTCTTTAATCTGTGGGTAATCTTCTAGATATTTAGTTCCGACTGGCTCAGACCTTACAATAAGTCCCATTGCTTCTTTTCCTCAGCTTCAATTTACTGCTCTATTACTGCTCTCCTGTTTGAGGTAAAAATGGCTGTAGAGGGTTGTCTCACCCTAAATATGACTTCTCTATTTTTGCAGACAGGAATTGGCTACGGAATATAATAGCATTAAGTGAATACGAGAAGTGGATACGAGGTGAATGAAATACGATGGAGTGGGATGAGTGAAATACGGTGAGGATAAATCATAAGAATGATTGATTTTGAGAGTTTGTCATGGAGTAAAAGACCGCGGAGAAATCTCATGAATATTTTCAAAATCATCAATGAATGTTTCGGGTTAATGACGTGACCTAATAGGTCACTTCAAGTACTGATCGTTAATTTCTAATTAATGATGATTTGATATGGAGCGGAATGGAAGGGATTTGTTCAAGGATTTTATGGTAGGCTTGATCAATTTTAATAATCAAAATAACTTTATGAAACATACATATGACTTAAGCATACTATATCTTTCATAATTTTCTCTCATAATAATTTCACACAATTTTACCTTAGCCCTTCTTTTGATTCTTTTGCTATTTTAATATGCTTTGTCTTTCCTTTGAAATTTTTTGATCTTTCAGACTCCATAATCCTTTTGATTTTTCTTGCTGAGGTAGGTTTGCAGGATCAATTTTCTGCTGAACAAGTGGCTGCTAAATGGTTGGCTGCATAATATTTAGCTGTAGAATATATGGCTGCAGAATGTACCTGTAAAAGCTTTGAGACATGGCATGAAATGATTTGAAATATGGATGGAATGAAGTATGAAATGAAATAAAGTGGATCATGAAATATAGCATGAATGAATTGAAATATGATGGAATTAAATGGATCATAAATATGGAGTGGAATGAAATATGAAAAGTGGGCCTGCAACTTATGATTTGTAATACTCAATTGCAGAAAAAAGACCAATTTTGAAAATTTGAAATGAAATGAGTTGGATCATGAAATGGAGTGAATGAAGTATGGATGAATGGAGTAAATGAAGTATGGATGAAGTGAGATATGGTGGAATGAAATGGATCATAAGTGGAATGTGATATGTAAAGTGAGCCTGCACTTATGATTTTATGATATACTTGTTTGCAGGAAAAGAACAATTTTGAAAAGCTAAAGTGTTAGAAGGATTCTGATTTTCACCTTATCTTTTATGTATAAACATGCTAATCAATGATTAGTTTTCATGTTTATACTTTATTTTTATTTATTTATTTATTTATTTATTTATTTTTATTTTTTTAGCATCTGATTTCAGAAAATACAATTAAGTTGATGAAGAAGAAATATTCTTCTTCATTAAATTCACATCACTGTTCTCTTGGAATCTCCTGACAAATTCTTCTCTTGAAAGTGGCTTATGATACAGTTTCAATCTATGACCATTTACAAGAAAAGTCACCTTATCTTCATCTATAGTCCTTATTTTTGTTGCTCCATTTTCAAAAAAATTCACAATTTCATATGGCCCAAGCCAATGTGTTTGGAATTTACCTTGAAAATATTTGAACTTTGAATCAAACAAGAGGGCCCAGTCACCTTCTTCGAATTTTTTTTCCTTAATGTACTTATCATGCCATCCAGTCCTTTGTTGTTGGACTATATTTGTTCTCTGGACTGCATCCTGTCTGATCTCATCCAATTCATTAATATGCTCCAATCTGTGCTTTTGTGCTTTTGTTATATCAAGTCCTAGCTGGAGTGCCATTTTAAAAGTTTGAATCTGAAACTCTATGGGAAACAAGACTTGTTTTCCATAAACAATTTCATAAGGGGTATGACCTGTTGTGCTTCTCCATGTAGTTCTATAGGCCCACAAGGCTTCAGGAAGCATATCTGCCCAATCTCTTCTATGTAAATGAACAGTCTTTGTTAAGATCCCTTCAATGACCTTATTAGTAGATTCCACTTGGCCATTTGCTTGTGGATGATAGGGAGTAGATTTTCTGTGTCTAATTTTGTACCTCTCCACCATTTGTTCCACTAGCCTTGATGTGAATTGAGCTCCTTGATCTGTAACAATTTCTCTTGGGACACCAAAACGAGTAAAAATATCTTCAAAAAGAAAATTAACTACAGATGCTTCAATAGCAGAAAGTAATGGCTTCGCCTCCACCCATTTGGTAACATAATCAGTGCAAACTAATATATATTTATTTTGTCTTGAAGGAGGACTAATAGGTCCTACAAAATCTAAAGCCCATTTCTCAAAAGGTTCAATATGTACCTAAGGTTGTAATGGCATCTCACCTGAAGGAGAAGGTTTCCCTACCCTTTGGCAGCTGTCACACCTTTTGACATACTCTTTAGCATCTTTAAAAAGGGATGGCCAATAGTATCCTAAATAAAGGATCTTATAAGCTGTCCCTTTATCAGCAAATTGTCCACCACAAGGTTCATCATGACATGCCTTGAGGATCTCAGGCATCTCATCTTCTCGAACACATCTCCTAATGATAAATTCTGGACCTCTTTTGTATAACTCATTAGCAACCCATGAATATTTTTCACTGTCATAAATGATCTTTCTTTTTTCTCTTGCATTCATTATTGAAGGAAATTTCCCTGAAACTAGATAATTAGCAATATCAGCAAACCAAGGAGTTTGAGTAGAAATTGCAAAAATATATTCATCAGGGAATTGATCTTCAATTGGAGTATTGTCTTTAATGTTTTGGAGTCTATATAGAAAATCAGCTATTGTTTTTTGTTTCTCGGGCCTATCTATAATGGTGATGTTGAATTCCTGTAAAAGCAATAACCATCTTATGACTTTGCCATTAGTAATTGATTTTTTCATTAGATATTTAATTGCAGAGTGATCTGTGTGAACAAAAGTTTCATGGCTTGTTATATAGTGTCTGAATTTATTTATGGCATGAACAACAGCTAAGAACTCTTTTTCAGTTATAGTATAATTTAACTCCGAAGGAGTCAAATTTTTACTTGTATAGTAGATGACATAAGGAATCAGGTCTTTTTTTCCCAATACAGCTCCTAAAGCTGTATCTGAATCATCTGTTGAAATATGAAAAGGTAATTTCCAGTTAGGTCCCCTTAAAATAGGTGCTTCAGAGATTTTTGTTTTCAGGGTCTCAAAGGCTAACTGGAAATCAGGATTCCACTTGAATTCACAGTCGTTGGTGAGTAATTTGAAAATTGAAGATGCTATCTTGGTGAATTTTTCTATAAATCTTCTGTAATACCCTGTAAATCCTATAAAACTCCTAACATATTTTTGACAACTTGGAACAGATAAGTTAGAGATGACTTCAAATTTTGACTCATCAACTCTAATCCCATCCCTTGAAATGTGATGCCCCAAAACAATCCCTTCAGTAAACATCATAAAACACTACTCATGACTTAGTGAAAGATTTTCTTCTTTACATCTCTTTAAAACTTTTTCCAAGTTTGCTAAGGCTTCTTCAAATGTGTTTCCATAGACTGTGAAATCATCCATATATACCTCTACACAATCATGTATTATATCTAAAAATATTCCTAGTACTGCCCTTTGAAATGTTGTAGGTGCATTGCATAGTCCAAATGGAAATACTCGGTAAGCATAGGTACCCCAAGGACAGGTGAATGTGGTTTTGTCTTGATCTTCAAGTGCTACTTTAATTTGATTATAACCACTAAACCCATCTAAAAATGAGAAGTACTTTTTGCCAGCTAATATATCTAACACCTGATCTATGAAAGGTAGGGGAAAATGATCTTTAAGAGTAGCTTTGTTTAATTCCAAGTAGTCAATACATACCCTCCATTCACCATTTTTCTTTGGCACAATTACCAAAGGAGAAACCCACTGACTATTGAAATGGGATAGATAAAGTTGACATTTAAAAATTTCTGCAATTCTTCTTTAACAATCTCCCTAAGGTTTGGATTCATTCTTCTTTGAGGTTGTCTGATTGGTTTAAAATTTTCCTCTATGTAGATGTCATGAGTGCAAGTCTTAGGGCTTATCCCTTTCATATCAGAGTACTCCCATGCATATGCAGAAGAATGTCTCTGTAATATTTTGACTAGTTTTTCTTGTTGAGATTTCTCTAGGTTCTTGTTTATGTTTAATGTTTTACCTAGAAATATCTCAATTGTAGAGCTTCCAAATTTATCCATGGAGTAAAGAGACATTTGTCTTGATGATAAAAACTCAATGTTGGATTCTTCTTGAAATTTTTCATGTTTGTATTCCGAAGAGGATTCAAAATTTTCTAAGGTATTTAGAATCTGGCTATCTTCACTAATTTCTGAAATTGTGAAGAGAGGTTGTATGTCTTCTTCATCCTCAATCCATTGAGTGTCATCTAATTCTGTAATTTTTTTTGCTGGAGGATACAAGGTAAATTTCTTGGTTGAACTACCATCAGAGATGTACATATCACCAGATCTACAGCTAATGAAAGCATCAGCTGTAGCTAACCAAGGTCTTCCTAATATAATAGGATGTCCTCCTAGATTATTTTTAGGAGTTAGGATCATAAAATCCACAACATACTCCAAAGAATCTAAGGACATTGTAATGTCTTCTATTACCCCATCAGGTTTAATTACATATCTCTCTGCTAATTGTAATAATGTGGGTGTAAAAAGAAGATTAGGAAGTTTTAGTTTGTCCATGATTTTTCTACTCATGATATTGATTGTTGCTCCTAAATCAATAAGTGTGTTTTGGATCTCAGTTCCATTGATGTGTATTTTAACAACTGGATTTCCTGGGTCTAGATACTTTGGAATAGCAATCTTACCCATCATGATGTCTGCTATTTTTCCTGCCAGTTGAATTTTATTTGTCTCTTTTATTCTTTTCCTTTTTTTTTCATGCTCAACTCCTTTATTGTCTTTGCTAAGATTGGAATTTCCTTGATGGCTTGTAGTAATGGGATCTTAATACAGGCATTCCTTAGCTCATCTAGGAAATCATAATTAGGCACCATAATTTGTTTTTCTACACCCTTATCAATTTGTAATCTTTCTGGAAAGGGAGGTGTAGAGGTGAATGTTGATGGCTGCTCTAATATAGGAGTTCAAATTATTGGTTCTTTTTGTTTTGATTTTTCAATATTTTGGTCTTGAAAAGATGTGTTCTCTTCAAGACTTTTATTTACCTGTAGAGAATCTTCCTCGGAGTTGTTTTGCTCTTGTATGATTACAGAAGGTTTCTTCTTTTCAAGTATTCTTCTAGACCTAAGTTGAACATCATTAAGGTCTAAAGGAGTAATCAAATAGGTTGGGAATTGTTGGCCTTCTATCATGTATGTGTTCTGAGGATTTTTATTGTTGGGGTTTGGTATGGGTTGGGTAGGTAACTGATTTGATTTCTGAGGAAATGGTAATGGAAGTGGTGGATTTTGTTGAGGAGGGAAATTTGGATATGGTGGATAAGATGGTGGATATTGATAATACTGAGGGTATATTCCATAGGAATTTTGTGCTCCTTGTGCCCAAGTTTGAGATTGATTTTGGAATTGGGGCCAAGGTTGTTGCCAAGAATTCCAATTTGGTGGGGGTTGATTATACAGCCACTACTACATTTGGCGGAAATTCCGACACTTGGTTCCGACACTTTTGACCAAATTTCGGAAATTTCCCCAAATTTTTTCCATCCTGCCCGAAACCGTCGCTATGCCGACGTTTATAGAAAAGTGTCACAATACCGACACTTAGAAAAGTGTCACAATTGCGACGCTTGGAGGAAGACGTCGCAATTGCGACATTATGGATCAAAGCGTCACTATTAAGACGACTCCAATCGTCACAAGTGCGACACAATGTCTAGGTGTCGCCATTGCGACGTTTAGGTACCCGTCGCAATAGCGACGCTTTTTCCGCCGTTGGTATAACGACACTTATATGCGCGCCACATAAAAATACGAAACTTATATGCGCGCTACATAAAAATTCAAAATTTATATGCGCGCTACATAAAAATGATTTTATTGTTTCGTATCCATCGCAATAGCTACATTAACGTCTGATATGACGCGCGCATTCACCCTCCACTCTTGCAGAACAGCATTCGCCCTCAGCTCTTGCAGAACAGAAATTGCCCTCAGCATTCGTGCTCAGCTCTTGCAGAACAGCATTTTCTCTCAGCATTCGCCCTCAGCGTTCGCCCTCATCTCTTGCAAAATGGTAAGTTCTTACTGCAGGTCCTTCCTCCTATAGTAGGGTTGACTCTATTTGGGTTTTTTTGGTCAATTCCATTGGATTGTGTTAGGCTATAGGGTTCTCTGTAGATTTCAAGAATCAAGATTCAATACCCTCTATTATCTTCATCACCCAATACAAGATTTAAATTTTTCCCAAAGAACGCTTATTAATTTGGCAGCCATTATTTCTCCCTGCTTTAAAAACCCTACATTTAAATGAAAACAAGCATTGCATTTCAACTACAAAAATCTATTAGTGTTCAAATGTACATGTGTGCTACATTAACGTCTGATATCACGCACGCATTCGCCCTCCGCTCTTGCAGAACACCATTCGCCCTCAGCATTCGCCCTCAGCTCTTGCAGAACAGCATTCGCCTTCAGCATTCGCCCTGAGCTCTTGCAGAACAGCATTCGCCCTCAGCATTCGCCCTGAGCTCTTGCAGAACAACATTCGCCCTGGATTCGCCCTCAGCTCTTTCAGAACAGCATTCGCCCTGCATTCACCCTCAGCTCTTGCAGAACAGCATTTTCCCTCAGCATTCGCCCTCAGCGTTCGCCCTCAGCTCTTGCAGAACAGCATTTGCCCTCAGCTCTTGCAAAATGGTAAGTTCTTACTGCAGGCCCTTCCTCCTATAGTAGGGTTGACTCTATTTGGGTTTTTTGGTCAATTCCATTGGATTGTGTTAGGCTGTAGGGTTCTCTCTAGATGTCAAGAATCAAGATTCAATACCCTCTATTATCTTCATCACCCAACACAAGATTTAAATTTTTCCCAAAGAAACACTTATTAATTTGGCAGCCATTATTTCTCCTTGCTTTAAAAACCCTACATTTAAACGAAAACAAGCATTGAATTTCAACTACAAAAATATATTAGTGTTCAAATGTACATGTGTGCATCACTTGTGTAGGGTATTCCTTTTCCACTTTCACATTATCCAAGAATGTGTGCAGTATAGTTCATATTTTTTGTGATTTAGATTGTCTTGAAAAAGGAAAGGTAAATTATTTCCCATGGAAAAAGAAGTTTTCCCTTTTTATAGGTTGTTTGGACTTATGTGGAAAAATTTATGGTATGCCTTTCATATTATGTAGTTTAAATTTGAATTAACAGATTATTCTACATGAAAAAATAATTACCTATGTGATGTCCTTCATCACTAATTAAAATTATAGGGTTTCAATTTCCTAGACTCTAACTCATTTGATGCTAAATTCTAGGTTCTCATTGGTGGATCACTCTTCCATTGATTTCCTTTCCCTCTGGATCTTGTCATACTTTAAAAGTCATCAATGATACATATATTATTTCAGGTATCCCAAAAGGCTTTATAGTAGAACATATTGTGAAGTTTTTTGACACTTGAGGATTCTTTTTAGAACTGCAACGTGGTCTATGCTATCGAGTTATATATCAAGCAACTTGTCCTTAATAACCACACTATGAGGTAGGTTCAACCAGTTTGAACTTGTTGGGACATAGCATATGAAGTTGTGTGATCAGTCCATATCACAGGTCTATTATGGTGACAAAAGTGAAGACACGTAATGATAGTTATTATGTTAAAATTACTAGAAACATTTTCGAAATTATCCATGCTATCAAGATTTCAAAATTCCAGGCATTAGGTGTCAATACTTGTAGCTAATAGATAATAATAATAATATAAAAAAATCACAACTTTATTCTTGAATTATGATTGTTACAAATTGGTAACCTAGTTCATGAGTTACTATCACCCAAAGATTGCAAAACAAACTTAAAATATAAATTAAACCAACATGAGAATCCAACTAAGGGTTTCTCGACAAAATCATGCCATAACCTGGCATTTTGAAACCCAAATTTGAATCCATCATAAGTAATATAATGCAAACTCAGATGGATTTTCAATGCATTTTTGCATGCTACACTTATTCTCTATCTAGATATCATTTTTTAAATGGAACCATTAGTCAAGCCCACAGTCCTTTTTATGTGAAAAATTTCAGCTCTATTTGAGCTCTTTTTTTCTCCTCCACCTCCATAAACCAGTGTTACACGGGGTCTCGCCCCCCCCACCTAGGGGTCTAGATTCCTCGCCCCCTCGTGCTCCGGGGTCTTGGGCACTTCTAGGGGACGTTTCCCTCATGCCCCCTCACGCCCCCGCACACCCCCTTTCATGCCCCCTCACACCCCCTCACACCCCCCTTCACGCCCCCTCACGTCCCCTCACCGCCCCTTTTATTTTATGGTTTCGTGTTAAAATTTGATGTGCCACTTAGCATATTTGAGAATCCAAGTGATTCTGATTCAGATGGTGACATGGTTGATCCTGATATATTCGTGCAGAAGTTGGATGCAAAGACTAGTGGGGCATTAACTTGAGCATTTATGCTCATTTATCAGTATGATGATATCATTTGATATTCATATGTTATGTTTTATGTTTCAGACATAACTTATTTGCGTTAAGTTTTATGTTTCAGACTTGAGTTGTAAACTTCAGTTTAAACTCTATTTTGAATCTTGATATAATATGTCATATGATATCTTAAACTTTATTTTCATTGTACATTGTTAGTAGTTACATTAATGATTATATAGTTACAAACTTACAAACTTACATGCATGATTGTATGATGTATGTTTTAACTTTTTAACTTTTAAATTTGTTTCAATTATATGATTCATCATTCATCGATTTGTAATTTTATCATTTATGATTTATCTTTCATGATGCAAGTGTATGATGACTGTATATACATTCCTTGCAAAAATATAGTTACATTTTAAATATTAAATTTTATAATTTTTATGACCACGACGTCCCCCCACGTTTCCTGAAAATTGGTAGGGAGCTTTTGCATAGGCCGCTCCCGCGCTCCCTCGTCCCCTCGCTCCCACCTCCAGGGGACTTGGTGGAACATTGCCATAAACATATGCAAACATATATCATGATCTTGGAATTTCATTACATATGTATGTGCCAATGTTCCATAATCATGCCCCATCATCAATTTAAGAAATTTCCATTGAATATCAAATTATGGAGGGGGGGAACTTTTTGCTGCAACATTTGGCTCAAAATCGGGGACCATCTCCATATGAGGTGAATGAGAACTATAGATATTTGAAGAAGTAGATTAGTGCCTTTTCCTCTGGCCATGGAGTCATATACAGTCATCCATCACAAAAATTTGTCTTTGTTCATTCTCACTTTGAAAGTTGCAAAAATTCATGCCCTAATTGAAACGACACTAAATTTGAAAGATATAATAAAAATGCAAGCTAGAAGTGCCCTATTAATACAAAGGGAAAACCTTCCTACCTACCCTAACTGAGATAAATTTTGATTGAATAGAAAACATGATATTTCCTATGGAGTTGATCCAACAACTTGTTAAATGTATGGGACTAAATCATGCATTTGATTTCCAGGGAAACATGCGCATGAAGAGAAAGAGTGCAGAATTAATGGAAAATCCATACATGCCACTTATAAAAACTACACCGAAAGGTCAAAAAATACTTAAGGCCTTAACTTAATTTGAATCCAAAAATGACAAAACAGGATTAGTGAAAACATGAGAGTGGTGTGGGTGAACAACATAAATAAAAAGTGAAGATACCTTTCCCCAAGATTCCTTTGTCACCGTTGTATGAAAACATGTTTTCCTTTCCCTTTATACATGCAAGTGAATGCATTATAGGTATGGTGTTTTCCTAGAATAGGAGAAGCCTACTTAAATATATCATTCATGGAGTGAATGTTTGGATGCCTTAATGTGCAATGACATGTTTCCAGGACTGAATTCAATGCAAGGCATATTTGAAACTCTAACTCTGTCTTCTGGTGTCTTATTAGAAATTATTTTAGTTTTCATTTTGTGTTTTCAAGTTAGATATTGTTTTCAAGTTTTTATATTTACAATTTTATTGCAATGTGGCAGACTGATCAGAGCAGTGCAGGAACAACCCCGAGACGGGATGATCGCGAAAAGAGGCTA
>JAXQQM020090077.1:0-37762 GCA_034641835.2 Pinus albicaulis | reverse complement strand
TTTTAAGGACATGTCTTCCATAGATTTGATTATTGCAGCTGTTTCCCCTACTGTGTTTGTCCGTGATGTCGATGAAAAAGTGGTAGAGATATATTTAGAAGTAATTGACACTGCAGTTGCCAATACTCCTTGTGGTGCCAAATGTTCTGCCAATGTTGAGGGATAGCTGTGCTTACAGTTGGGATAAATGTAGGAATGGAAGCTTGCTGACCTTTCTTCAAATTTTCATTTTCTTGCATGAAAGCTTCTATTTGGCTTTCCATTTCCTTTATTTGGGCTGTTATTTTTAGAACTAGTTGTTTCAATTCATCATTTTCAGTCTTTTGTTGAAGGATTTATTTTGCCTGTGGATTCTCACTTTGAGGAAATTTTAATTGCCTTCTGAGAGCAGCTATGTATTCATTTTTCTGCTTGATTATGGCCTTTTCCCCTTCAATGTTTACTGGGTCAGCTCCTGCTTCAATTACAATATCTTCCAATGCTTTGATTCTTAAGCTATTGGCATACAATGAGGCTTTATCCAATTTCATTTGATTTTGAAGGTTTATCAATGTTTTCTCAAGCCTGATAGAATTCATAGTCTTTTTGACTATTTTAGAATACAACATCTCTGTATTGCTTCTGTGGAATTCTATCTGGTCCAATTCATGGATAGCATCTGCATCAACTTCTAAGTCTATTTTTGAATAATCTGCAATTTTTTTTGGATCAGCTACTGTGGGCTTCAAAAATGACATAACCAATTTTCTTGAAGAATAATCAAAAGCTGAGAGGATTCTATCTTTATTCCCAAGCTTTTATTTAAGGAAATTGGAATATACTTCACTTTTGATTTCTTCATTCTTTTCTCTGATTTTTCTGAACCTGATTTGAATATCTGACTCTGTGTTGTCAGGTTCTTTGGAAGAAGAGGGCATATCAACATTTGTTTATTTATCAACCATGACAGTGTCTTTCTGCTGTGTTGCAAGTTGGACATCCTGAAGCTCCTTAAGTGTTTCATTTACAATTAAAGTGGCCTCATCATCGGTTTGATGGCCATTGTTATCATCAACATTAATTGCTTTGTCCCTTTCTTCATCAGTCAATTTACTTTCTTACTGTAGGGAATTCTGAATCTCTTATCTAGAATAGTTTCAGCTGTGAAAATATCTTCCTTTCTGCTTCTCTTATGAATAATTTCAGCTTCTTTGTTTATTGTAACAACTTGTGATTGCTCTACCTGTTTATCCTTTCCACTGTTTCCCTGTATGCCCTGTGAGTCATCATAAAATAAAGTATTTGGTTCCCACTCAAGTTTATTGGCATATTTTTCAATTTGAGGCTTGGGATCATGCAAGAAAGCAGGCAACTTGTATTTCAATCTGATCGTGCTTAAAACACTCTGAGGATCATAATTCCACACAAAAATGTATGGGAATTTATATTCTTTCAACTTGACATTAATCTCATTTGCTGCTCCTCTGTTGTTCACAATAAATGGCCCAACTTGATTTTTCAGTTTAAATTGAGTCTTTTTTCTGGAAGCCATGAAATTGACTTCATCTACATTCAAAAGTTGCCTCAAATATTCTAGAGAAAAAATCCTTGTAGTCACAAATCTAGGCAATTTATATGGAGCCAAGAGTGCACCATATATTTGGATCTCTGTGTAGTTCTTGTACAAGTACCAATCCCCTATTTTACAGCTCTCAGATAGCTGTAAGATCCTCTTTGTTTCTTCATTAATTCTAGGGGTCTGTTCCTTATTCAATAAATTCATGGCAGGTACTATAAACAAGTCATTGAATTTTGAATAGGTGTATTCCTTGTTCCATTTCCTCAAAGTTGATGACCAAAACACAACTAAAAGTACATTCCCTTCTGGATCTAGCTTCTGAAACTCAATAGGAAACTTGTCTGCTTGATAATACAAAAAGAGATGAAGTAGATATGAAGTATATCTAAAGACTCCTTCTTCTGGCAAGCTAGACAATTGGTAGTCCATGTTTTCTGCAATGAACTTGGAAAAGTTGTATACAATGGATGGAGGCTGGCCAGGACTCAAAGTAGACAGAAAACCCAAGATAGCAACATCAATGAACTCATCACTGTTATATCCCAGTATGAATTATAGCATAGAGACAATTTGCCTTGTTTCACTTGGAAAATAAAATGTATCAAACAAAGGATTAAGCTTAGGGATATCAACCTGTGTGGGGCAAAAAGTTTGGAAGATTTTGAACTTGGAAGAAAAATCTAGTTCTAGGTAAAGATGAGTTAAATCCTCTATTGACAATGAAGCAGTATTGGGGTCATGGTTTAGTTGTAGCATAGATTTTATGGATTCTGCATTGATATAAAATATGACCTCCCTATCTTTATTGACAATGCACCTCTGGTTTGGAAGATAATATGACTGACACAATCTGACAAAATCAGGGGCTGAATGAGTAAGAGGGACAATGTATTTTGGAAGATTGGAATCCCATATTGGTATATCTTTCTCACTTTTCTCTACAGATTTTCCAAAACACCAGTTATAGACATCAAGTAAATTGAATTCAACTGAAGGGTCTAATATTATATAATCAAGATCAACAAGAGCACTATTTTCTTGTGAAGTAACTAGAGGTTGGACATGCCTAACAACTTCAGTGGACTCAACAGTGAGTGCAGGGGTGGGTTTATCAAGTTTAGAAGGCTTAGGCTGAGGGATTTTAGCAGTGGCTTTCTTCTGAGGTTTTGGGCCTCTTGATTTGGGGGTTACTTGTTTCTTCGTCATTTTTAAGTGAACAGAGCAAGCTTAAACTGTTTGCTAAGTTCTTCTGTTGGAAACGAGGGGATTTTGAAGGATTTTTCTGGGAGAATAGGATTCTAAGCAGGGTTTTGGATGATAAAAAGGGTTTTCAATGCTCAGAAAAAGGCTATGATCAATTTCAGTAGTGAAAAATAATCAAGGAGTGGATAAAAATTGCTAAAACGGAAATGAGGGATTCTGGGGAAAATTTGACAGGGTTTCCCCTGTATTTTGGATGTTTTTTGGACTCTCTATATGGACAATTAAGATAATAACAGGAAATGGCTGATAAATTGGTGTTTTTCTTCTGAAACTGAAGCTTTTTATGGACAATATTGACGAAAAATACCTTTGCGGTTTATTAAGTTATAGGTTCTTTCAAAGTCTTCAATTTCTACTGAATTAGACTGTCAGAGGGTATGGTGGCTCTTTGTGAGTGAATTGCAGAGGAAAATGGTCTTTCAAATAATCACTGGTTCACTGGTAGGCTCGCAAATGATGAAAAAGGCTCGAAAAAGGTTCTTCACAGGTTTATAGGTGCGAATAGGTGAAAAGTAATGAAAAATCATAAGTTTTAATAAATTAAACCCTTATTCGTATCAAGGTTTAATGGCATTTATTGCAGGGAGCGGTTTTGGATTGGGTTGGGCAGTTTATCGCACGGCTATGAAGCGGTAAATGGTATTTCGCTTTTTGAACGCGATCTAATCATTTTATGACACGTCGACATGGGGTGGTTTGGGAAAAACACCCATATCGCATAGAATTTATAAAACTTTTATCGATCACTTTATGGGCACGATATGAGGTATCGGCCATCACATCTAGTTCTTTCAAGAGAAAGGTCACGATTAAAAGTAAAGGTGCAGGGAAAAGGTTTCATCGAGTTCATTTTGGGCCGTAGGATCTTCAAGTGAATGAAGATCTGACGGTTATCATTCAACGCAATGGGAGGATGGGAATAAAATAGATATATCACGTTTGTTAACGACCATTGGATCAAATTTAAGTTGGGGATCGGAGGGCTAGGACTGAGCCCGATGGGAAAAAATATTTTAACCAAGGTTATATGTTTGTAGTGAAGGGATATGCATCAGGGAAAAGGTTAAGTTATATTTTTTAACCTTAGGTGAAGGGAGTAGGAACGGAAAATACACAAGGGAAGGGTTATGAAGTTTAGTTTGAATGAAACTTCGGGTTTCCAATATTTTTTGTTTTAAACATGTATTTAAACATGTTCATGAGTTTTTTCATATATTTTTATTATATAGTAATTAAATCAAAGCGATTTACTTACCATAGGGGCGGGATTTAATATGAAGATAAATTTAAGCCAAAGGGGATTAAATAACTTTGGCTAAAGTTATAATAAATGGTTTTTGGGGATATTATATAAAAAGGAGTTATATAATAAGAAAAGGTTATTTCTATAGGGAGTTAATATATAAGTTAAAGTTAACATGACAATAGGACAAGGTATACTCAAAACACATAAACATAACCAAGTAAAGTGAAGTTTAAAAGATAATTTGCATTAATCTTATCACTTTAACTTATGATATAATGTTATTTTGAGGGTTTAATATTTCTCATATGATGATGGAAATTAGTCAAATGGGAATCATGATGTCTTTAAGTAAATTATAATGTCTTTAAAACCCATAATCTTCAAACCCTAGGGTTTGTTTCACAAAGGGAAACCTTTTTCAAAAGTCTTAGGAAAAGACTTTAGTTAACCAACCACCCATTCTTAAATTTCAAATCTTATAATTAAGCCAAAGCTTATCAAAATATACGAACCTTCACGTATTAAATTATATACTACCCCATGTGAATATTCAACCATACATATATATCTCCATATATATTCTCCCTGAATCAAGTGTTAAGAACATTAGTACAAAGCCTTGACTTTATATAAGGCACCCACAATATATATATATATATATATGGTTCTCACTCATAAGACTTCACATACCTTTTTAAAATTTTGATTCAATGGATTAATATTACCTCCGGTCTGCACATCTCCCTTTACTAAACTTTATATGGTAAAGTTTATTAACTCACCCTTTATCGACTCATATGTATGAACTCAACATTAAAATCAATGTGAATTCTCCCTCGGCCCCACAAAACCGGACTTCATTTAATTAATCAACCTCATTAACTAATTGCTGGACGGATCTAATGATCCCCAACTCATCACGCTCCGATGTGGGGTTTTCCGCCGTCGATTTGCACCTTAATAACCTCCACACAGGTTCCAATTACTCATACCATCGGATCTCCCTCGCTCCAGATCGAACGGTCTCAACATATATCGATTTTTTTCTAGTCCCGAAGTTTAATGCCTCAAAAAAATGTGATGAGTGTGGTTTTTATAAACCGCTCTTGGCTTACGTGTCAACCATAGGAACACATCGCATTTTTTTCACAAAATTTCTATACCACTTTTGCAACACGTGAGACTGCTGGTATTATCCTCCGAAACCACCTTTACTGTTTCACGTCTGGTTCCATCTATTGACTCAAGGTTCCGCTTTCACTGAGGTTTTTGTTTATAATCCTTGACTTCGCATCTTTAATCCACATAGGGTTTTGATGAACCTTTGTGTCCATTATTTGCTATGCATCCAATCTGACACCGCCACCATAGATTAAGAGCTTCTTTCAACTATGCCAGAAGCCTCTTTTTATTGTAACTCTTCGTTCATGGGTTAGATTAAATCGTAGCTCATATGTTCGACAAATTTATAGTTCACCACAATTATACTCGCTTCAGAGCTGTACTCATAAGGATACACTCCCCAACATCATCGAATTTCATTGGATTCCGTAGCCATACTGTCACACATTACTATGATCTTAGATCGGCCCTCATTTCACAACTTATACAGTATAACCAACATCGAGTTAACCATATAATTTCACAGTCCCCTAATTACATAACAGAATTTGTAAGTTCCCCCAGGATGCCTTATTCAATACTCATTTGGCCAAGCAGTTCTATTCCTCGATCTAAAAGGCCTATGGAATTTAATGCAATAACATAAATCTGAGTTTCCTACCCATTCCATAATCAATTCATTACAATATAAATCCTCAGTATACTCGAATTTCTCATGAATCAAAACATTGGCATTAACCCTTAAGACAAAGGTTTGGCACACATTTTTCATACAATCTCTCATTGAAACTCAAGCTTACCATGCAGAGTTAAATCAATTAACACTAGAACAAATCCTTTCACATATATACATGACTTTACTTACAGAACTTATGGTCTTCGGCCAGATCTTCAATTACAGTGGCCTTCTACAACCTACTCTGCCTCTGAACTGTTCTAAACTCTCCAGACCTACCTATTTAATGCCTTTTGGCTTACATTTGTACAGATAGATGAGGAATCGATTCAGTTTCTTAACAGTTCAACAAATTCTAACTTTAAACAAAATCCCTAAAGTAACTGAACTGATCCTAGTCTATTCACATTCCTAACTACTCATTTCTCTCATGCTCTCTGTAGTTAGAGAACATTTACAATTATCACTTTTTATTCAAAATTACTAATAATTACAAGAGGATTTATAAATATGAGACCCTTATGTCTCATAAAAATACAAAGTGCTTCATTGTGCCTAATGCCCCTGCATCAATTTGCCATAGCATTTTTCAAGAAACACACCATTCTTCCTGCTGCTATTCTGTTTCATCATTAATGGGCAAAGATTTATGCAAACTTCAAAGGATAACATAACATGATCAAAGATAACCCATCGGATAGCTTTTTGGAATTTAGAACTTTATATTGCTTTATTTTATTGGTTTGTAAGTCATTTCGGATTTTTTGCACATACAAGATATGCATACATACTGTGTGGAAAGTTGTGCTAAAAAGGTGGCATATGAAGCCTTGGTCAAGACTCAAAATTATCTGGGAGTGAAATATAGATTGAGTGTTATGTATTGGATGAAAATGTAATCAAAATTATCTGAGACTGAAATCTAGAATGGAAGTGTTATTTGATAGATGAACCTGTAATATTCAATTTCTCTCGTACAGTAATATGCCATTACTTGCTACCTATAATCGCAATTGAACAAATGGATGGATGACTACTTTTCCATACCTGCAAACAAGTTAGTGAGGAATGTTGTGCTAAAAGAAGAACGATTAGGAAGCTTTAGTGAAAATCATCTAAAACTAAAGTAAATATTGGGACTGTCATTGTACAGAGTGAACATGTAATTCCATTCACTGCTACCTATAATGGCACTTGAAAAAATGGATGAATGATGCTTTTCCATACCTGAAAAAAGTTAGAGAGGAATGTTGTGCTAAAAGGAGGAAGCTTAGGGAGATTTAGTGAAAATCATCTCAAAATAAAGTAAAGATCACAAGTGTCATGGTACAGAATGAACTTGTAAATGTGTAATCCCTTTGTGAAGCATGTAATATGCCATATCCCGCCACCTATAATCTACTTGAACACTTAGATGTATGACTATTTTCCATACCTGCAAAGCACGCTCTGTATAGGTGCACTGAGAAACTCCAATACATGCCAAGTTAGTCTATTTGAAACTTTGGAAAGGAATCATCCCTTTGATTTTCATGTGGTTGTCTTACTAATGTGTAAAGTTTATAAGAATAAATATATGAGATGGAAATCTAATTATAATTTATAACCATTTCTTATAGCTTTGTTCTAGCAGTATAAACTATTTTAGATTGAATATAGACATAATAGAATGTAGTGACACTTACCATGAGTAAGCTTGCATATATGGATAGTACACTGCAGTCATTGATAACTATTATGAATTAACAATTGTAATTTTCCTTAGCAAGTTATTTGTCATAGATCATGCAAATTGTTTTGAGTACACCAAAAAATTTAATAGTTGTTGGTTTAGGACTTTGAAGGGTTTATATTGCAATCCCTACAAGATACTTCCCGTCATAAATTTAAAAGTATAGTAAATCCCATAATTTTTTTGATCTTATGTGATAGAAAAGGACAAATGGTTGGTTACCAGGTTGAGCTGATAGCATCTGTGACCATAAAGTGAGCACAATGCAAAAAGAAATTGTCAGGCATGGATAAGAAGAAGATTAAATGTGTTAGGAGAGGGTGAATGGTCGGTTAACAGGTTGAGCTAACGGCGTCACTAACCATAAAGCTAGCCCAATGCAAAAAAGAAATTTGCATTCTTGGATTTGAAAATCAAACAAATTTTTATAAGTATATTTCCTCGCAAAGGTGTCAAACACAATATAGTCCAGAAGCCAACTAATTATAATGGAAAATCAATAGTGGATGGTATGGGAGATGAGCTTAGTAATCTTGTATATAGGGGCAAGCTGGTGTATTCTCTATGAGGGAAGAATAGGTGAAGTCATTGAAATTCTAATACCTAGTGAAACTTTTCTCTAGATACTCTGTATACCTTTAAGCTTTCAACACAATGAAGTTATCATAGCTATGCAGAGTAAGAATATTTTACCCGGGGCAAACTGTGGTGATTTACTGGATAGCAGTGGGACCTCAAAAGTTTTATTAGCTTGCTTATTGACATCCATTATTTTTATTGAGCTTCAGTCACATCATTAATAGGGTTAGAGACCAGAAAATGAGATATGGAACTCAAGGACAACTGATATTGATTATGAATTAACAGTTGTAATTTAAAGAAATGCCAAAGGTACATGCAAACGCAATATATACAACGGTTGTGGTTTATGTCCATGAATATTATTATGGTGCTAGTATTTAGCATACTCCAGTTGGATGGACCATGGGCTATTTCATTTTTTTTTAAATTCAACCCGCCGTCGCAATACCGACGCTCTGTAAACGTCGGTCTTCTGACGCCTTGTAGACGAATATGATAGCAAAAAATGTTGGTCTTGCGACCCTTTAAACACATGGTTAGCCATGGGGGAGGTAACGTCGGTCTTCGACGCCTTGAAAAGTTGCCTGTTTCGTTGGTCTTGTGACCATTTAAAAGTGTGGTTAAACTGGTTAGCCACCAAGTATTGCGACACTTTGGAAGCGTCGGTATTCGATTTTTCCATAGGCGTTGGTATTGCGACGCTTTTTAAGCATCGGTATTGCGACACTTTGTAAGCGTCGGTATTGCGACACTTTGAAAGCGTTGGTATTGCGACACTTTGGAAAACGTCGGAAGAGCGACGGCTAGTGTCGGTATTGCGACACTTTGGCAAAGCGTCGGAATTGCGACATAATGGCTAACCTTGTTTTAATGCAGCCTCGTATTGTCGCTCATGCGATGAATATGTGTCGAAATAACAACGAAGTGGCCATCGGAGGTGGGCCAGAACCAGCTAAACTCAGGTGTTAAGAGTTTTTGATCTAACAAAAGATTCAAAGTCTGCATGAATGCATGTAAGGTGTGGGAGCAATTTTGTCTCAAGAAGGTAAAGTGGTCGCATATGAGTCTAGGAAATTAAAGGAACATGAGCAACGATACTTAGCTTATGATTTGGAGCTGAACGGCGTAGTGCATGCACTCCGGGTTTGGAGGCACTAATTACTTGGAAAAATATTTGTGCTCAAAACAGATCACAACAGTTTAACCAGTTATTTTAAACAAGCTAATCTTAACTCTCGCCAAGCAAGGTGGAACGCTTTCTTGAGAGAATTTGATATTGACATGCAGCATGTAAAAGGTAAGGAGAACAAAGTAGCTGATGCATTAAGCAAGAAACTGCATAATATCTATGAATTATATGTTAACTAGGTTGAGTGCAGATTTCTAGAACAAATTAAAGCTGAAGCAAGAAAAGACCCTGAATATGAGTTTATATGGCAGCAAGTAAACGAGTGCAAAGACCAAGGAAAGCAAACAGATTATGAAATCAATAAGGATGCCTTACTGAATTTCAAAAAGAGAATTCTCATTCCAAACAGAATGGAATTGAAAACGCTAGTTGTGAACGAATATCATCGAAGTAATTATGCAGGGCATCCTGGATATCAGAAGATGTTGACAGCAATAAGAAAGGATTAATATTAGCCTGGTATGAGGAAAGATATCGCAGCATATCTAAATAAGTGTTTAGAATCCCAGCAAGTGAAAGTGGAACACCGGCATCCAGCTGGGTTGATGCAGCCTATACCGGTACCAGAGTGGAAATGGGAGGTGATATCATTAGGTTTCATTACTGGACTGCCAAGGTCAAAAAATAATAGTGACTCTATAATGGTAGTTGTAGATAAATTAAGCAAATCAACACACTTTATACCAGTTAAGTCCACATTCAAGACGGTGAAAATATCATATTTGTTTATGCGAGAGATCTTTAGATTGCACGGCATTCCAAGGACTTCCATTTCTGATGGGGATGTAAAATTTACATCAGCCTTTTGGAAAACACTGTTTACCGGTTTGGGGACTCAAATTAATTTTAGTACCGCTTATCATCCACAGACTGACGGGAAGACAGAGCGGGTAAATCAAGTCTTAGAGGACATTCTACATATGTACGTAATGCGGCGGCCAACTAGGTGGGAAGAATAATTACACCTAGTAGAATTTGCATACAATAACGGTTATCAAGAGTCACTAAAGATGAGTCTGTTTGAAGCCCTATACGGGCGACGGTGCAGAACTCCTATTAACTGGAGTAGTCCTGAGACCAAGTTGATGCTTGGACCAGACATGCTAGCCGAGATGGAGGCAGAAGTGAAAAAATCTGACAAAATTTAAAAGCAACTCAAGATAGGCAAAAGGTGTATGAAGATAAAAATAGAACGTATCGTGAATTTGAAGTGGGGGATCATGTGTATGTTTGAATCAAGCCTAAGAAAAGTACTTTTAGATGGGAATCTTATGTCAAGTTAGCTCCCCGGTTTTGTGGACCTTTCCAAATATTGGAAAGAATAGGACCTGTAGCTTACCGATTAGCTTTGCCAAATCACATTCGACTTCATAATGTCTTTCATGTATCTCTATTAAAACGATACATTCACGATCCAAAGAATATCATCCACTGGCAAAATATTCAAGTAGAATATATTTATCAGAATTATCAAGGATGATAGTATATATGCATAAATAAACTAACTCAATTTTATTTTTTTTAGGTCGAACCGAACGAAGAATTTATGGTCGAACTTCACAGTATAATCGATCGGAGGGAAATCGTGCTCTGGAAACAAGCCATCGCCCAAGTTAAAGTGCAATGGAAGCACTTTGGCCCGAAGGAAGCTACTTGGGAGGATGAAGGATTTGTTCAGGAAGCTTACCCTGAAATTTTTTCTAAAGCAAATTGAGAACACCGAGGACGGTGTTCCCTTCCAGGGGGGAAGTTGTAACCGCTGGTTTAATTCTTAACTATTGGTTAAACTCTGTTTTTCATTAAGACTATGAAACATTTTCTTATTTACTATATTTTTGAAGTTAATAAAATCATGAACAAAAATTAAAGTTGATAAATTAAATTGACTATGGAAATGGTTCCATAAAGTGAAAGACTGATGTTAAAACACTCAAGATTATGAGTTAGTTGAAGAGAATCAGTTAAAATAGTTACCTCACCTCTAGGGATAAAAGGGTGATCCCAGTGAGGTAGAGGGGTTCTGTTGGGTAACTGGAGAAAGGAAGAAATTGTGAAGAAGATTCCTGGACTAGTGTTAACTAGTGGAATACTACAAATTTTCCTGATTGCTGGAATTTGAGACTTGACCGGATTGTCCCAAAGTCTCTTCCAGAGCATTATGTCAACCATTGAAGCTCAGACTTAGAGCATGGGGGAGAGTGAGGGCGTAATCACCTCACTCGTGGTAGGGAGGAAACCACATCAGTACAGACATCGAATTACAGATAAGTATAATATTACTTTGTTTTTTAAAGTAACGATGAAATGGTACAGAGGAAAAATTAACATCTGTAAGATGAGGTAAAGTAAATTCTATAAATAATTATAAATTTCTGCAAGGATTTATCATTTCCTGATTAGTCACAGATTTGAAAATGTTGTAGAGAAGATTTCATTGTATTTGGGAAAAATTATTAAGTTTCTGTCAAAGAAAAGAATTATAATTCTGTATTGAAGAAGATTTATAATTTCTCTTAAATTTTCCATGTTTTGATTAGGACTATAGAAAAAAAACAAGTTAAAAGGGTAATTTAAATACTATGGGAAAAATTAAGTATACAAAGAGTTGTTCCACAAGGTTTTCGGAAGAAAACCCTGTGAGGGTTGCTCACTATGTCTATGATATTCCACGGACAGAAATGGTCCGGTCATTAGAAGAAGAAAACTTCTATAGAAACCCTTGCAACAAAGAATCTGAAATACAAATAGAAAAATAACATAACCCATAGATACTAAATATGTATTCTAATGTAATATTTATGAAAGCGAGATATAGAAATCAATTTCGAAGAAACTGTAACAATATCTTGACATAAAGCAAAGTATATTTATTAATAGTCCTAAAGAAAAATCTTCCTCTGCGATACAAATTCTAGTTAACCAGTTTGAGATAATGCAGGGCAATGATAAAACTATAAACTTCATACCCGAATATGGAATAAATAGACAACTGCTAAATATAAATATAAGTCTTCGTTGAAGAGAAAAACGTATTCGATTTCATACAGTTATGAATAGAAGGATAGCACAGTAACCTAATTAAATCCCAGATAGGTAAACAGATAAACACATAAACCGCATAATATACTATTTCCTGAGAAGGCTGATAGAGAGTATTGACAAGAAATTGACGAATTATATATTTACAGGGCTGCAAAATTGTAAGCCTAGAATTCTGTTAAAAATAGTATGGAGAAGTTGCATCATAGAGGAATATTTACACAGCTATCATAATTTCAATAGTCAATCTCAAGAACAATTCCTATCAACATTATTAGAGGTAAATCCTCATCCTTTTTCCCTAAAGCTAAACTATCTACATCATCTTGAACTTGAGGAGTTTGGCGCATAAACAAGAACTGGAACCCTATACGTTCATTGCAACTTCAGCAGTAAATATAATTTGGGAAGCTGGTCACTGTACCTGTGATAAGTAAATGGCGGATTTGCGTATAAGTAATTACTGTCTCTTAGCAATGCTTCACCAAAACAAATATCGGGTAACAAAATTAGATTTATATACCTGCAGGGGAATAATACATAGTTATCATTTCTGAGAGTGGTATTCTAAATACGAATATGATAGACAAACTATAATAAGGTAATTGTTTAAATACCTATTGATAACCTTACTCTCTAAATAGCATCCCTGTGAGAAAAGTTTTAGAAGATAAGTTAACCCAGAGTCTCGACCTCTCTTATGTTTACAAATATGTAAAAAGAGTAATGAAGATTGAAGCCGGGAATTAAATCTTACCTCAAACCAAGCGAGCGGCTAGCTGATTGAAGTCTTCTAAGCAAGGGTAAAAGCCTAAGACTTCTGGGCGAAGGTAGAACCTCTGTTTCCCCTTCAGTGTTCCTTAAAGTGAGTAACAGGCTCGAAGGTGAATAGGTCCTGTATACCACCGGACAAAAAATGTGAGTCTAATACTCAAACAAGCAGCGAGGGAAGTTTCTCCTCATCAAGAATGGCAGAACACCAGATCCAAACCAAACCCCCACCTCCTGTAGTGCAAATAAGAAATTCAATTAGGGTTTCGGGTTTTGATTAAATGTCAACTTTGGAAGGATTATACCTCGGTCGTTGATTATCAAAACATCAGACGGACACGATTCTTCCAGGTGTTCTAGTTCGGATTTTGATGAAGCTCGAGCGGTACAAAAGATCTGCCAAGAATTAAGACTCATTTAATACACAGTACCATAGCCACTAAAAATTTGTCAGCTAGATTAAATGTAACACTATGTTGAACTATGTCACTAATGAGCCAGCTAAGGAGTAACCAGGTTAGTGCGGTACACCTCATTGCCATGGGTAAGTCTTAAACTTATGGAAGGCCAAAGTAATGTAATTAACCTTTTTATCTCTGTTAAGTTTAATGTAAATGATAATCAAAGTAATTGCATGTATATAAGGAATCGTACAGTTGAATTATGAATGATATAAGTCCGCCAAATTACATTGTATAAGGTTATGTAACTTGGTAGGTATGTAATTTAGTAAGTAAAAAAAAAAATATGTAGATTAATTATTGTTATAAATGAATATTAAGTATGATGAATGTGACCATTTGTATGAGTATGGGTTTAGCAACTATTTACATGATTATGGATATTTCAATATTAGTTATAAATTATTTTATGTTTATTGACATTTTAACTTTAGCTTATATATAATTGTAATCTTTTATGAACCATTTTAGTAGGTATCAACTCTAAATAACTCTAAATATCTCCAAAAATGAAAAAAATCTAAAAAACAATCAAATAAACCCGAAGAGAAAATGTGAAAATATTTATCCTTATAAAGTCAATGGTATTCTATTTAAATCAACTTTTATTATCAAAAAATTTATATCAACATCTTAACCACCCATTAAAATATTAGTTTTATTTTATATATGTGGAATGTTGCTTAAACGTGATAGATTAACAGAATCGGAAAATATAAATATAGCAAACAGGAGAAATGGTCAGAAACATGAAATGTAAAACAATATTCAAGTCTAAATCCCATCATTACAATATACAAGAATATATATTTTAATATATGGTTACATTGGACACAATATATTATAATTGGATCAAAATCTTCATCTTGCACATTCATTTTATTTTAACAGCGTCGGTTACATATCGAAACATAACGACAATGGATAACGAATTTGTGAAGCACTGCTTGTGGCGAAGTTATTGGAAGTAGATTCTGATTGGATTGGATGCCAACAATGCCATTCATATATCTAATAGTCACAAGTTTATCATGGAGTCAACTTTCCGTGAAGCGTGAATTAAATATATATGTCTTGAGAAAAACAACTTATCTGAGTTGATAACGTGTTCCCCTTTTTCTTTCCGTGTTGAGTTGTATTATATTTCAGTTATATCGTGTTGATTTGTATTATATTTCAGCTATATGATTTGATTTTTTTTTTAAATTAATTATTTTTTTTGGGTTTGATAAACTAAAGATTGGTTTGAGTGGAAGTTAACCATCATCATCATCATTAAAAAAATTATAACTAGTAAAGTACAAAGCTAGTTATGCGACCTTGTTTAAATACATATTTGTATTTTAGAAAAATATAAACAAAAAATATATAAAAAAATAATATATATTTTTAAATCATAATAACTTGTTTATATAAAAAATCAAATTTTGTAATAAATTTATATTAATATAAAACTTAACCATATAAATTAAAATATTATTGATAAATATCAATAAATGTTAATACATAATAAATATAAAAATATATACATATCAATTTTTAAAGTTAAAAAAATCATAAAAATTAACTAAATTATAACTTTATTTAAAATAATTATTATTATTAGTATTAATTATAAAAGGAATTAAATATAAGTTAAACATATATATATTTAAAAAATATATATAAAACATGATTCTTAATTATGGAGTTTTGGATTCTGAATTTTTAAATAGGATTTGTTACAATATTAGGGATTATCAATACAGATGCCTAAGAAAACATAACTCTATATTATCAATACCACATGCCAAAAAAAAATTGTTTCATATGACACTTGCTCATATAACATTTTTTTAATTAAAAGGAAAAAAGACATAATTGCTTTAGAAATAAATCTCAAGCTTTAATTTGTGTAATTATTCACCTAGTAATTATTGATAATTCAATTAAAATTCTAAAACCCCTATTCCAAAATATACATGACTATCAACATAAGCAAAATCAAAATCTAATGATGTATAAACATAAAAAAATATTTATGACTAATCTTGGTGCATGTTATAATAGGGCTAAGCTCTATCTAGATGCTTAGTTCCATGATTCATAAAAAATAAAATTAATTCATAAGAGGAGTAATGCTCAAGTGACGGCCTCGGGTTACTAAATCCTTAAGAGAACATGGAATTTTTGAACTCGAAGTGTTTGTAATGCCTCTACCTAATCTTATTATCTTACATTGTGATAATAACCTACTATATGAATGGTGGTTCTCTATTCTTGATTATGACAATTATTATTAGCATATGTAAGAGACATGTGTATGTTAGCTACATACCAACACCTCACATGAATACACTAGTACCCCATAACTTATTATAGAAGACAATTAATGGCAATCGACCACTTTGTGCAAGTACTTCTAGATGATATTATTGTATACTCCAAGAATAAAAAGGAGCATGAAGGGCACCTAAGGGTTGTGTTAAAATTCTTAAGGTAAAATATGTTGTATGGGAATTTGTCAAAATGTTCATTCCTTTAGAAGAAAATCCATTTTCTGTGGTACATAATCTCAGGAAAGGGATTTCAGTTAACTCAAAAAAATTAAAGGTCGTAATGGATTGGCTAGTGCTTAAAAATTCCCATGAGGTGCACAACTTCGTGAGGCTAGCGGGTTCTTCTCTAAGATTCATGGAAGGGTTTTCAAGGATTGTAAAGCCCATCACCACATTATAGTGGAATCAGGTTAGGCATGGATGGATAAATGAATGTGCCACCGCATTCAACAAACTAAAGATATTCATAACCACTGAATTGATCCTTAAGTGCTTGATATGCAAAACGAATTCAAAGTCTTCATGAATGCTTCGATCAAGGATCAAGAGCAATGTTGATGAAAGAAGGTAATGTAATAACTTATGCATATAAGAATTTGAAGAAACATGAAGATGTGTATGCTGCTCATGACTTAAAATTAGCAACAATGATGGTAGCTTTGAAACTGTAGAGACACTACCTCATAGGGAAAAGTTTTGAGTTAAACTATTAAGCAAGCTTAAGGTTACCACAATCTTGAACATTAATTAGGCTTAAGGTTAATCATAGCTTGTTATCTAATGAAGTTTAAATGTTAATTAATTGTCTAGCAAAATAAGTTATAGATTACTAGCGTATTCATGCGAGGTTTGGATATGTACCTTGCATATGTATCCTCATACATAAACTAATAATACTTATTAGAACCAAGCACAAAGAATAATAATTCATCCAGTAGGTCATTATAACAATGTAATATACTAGGATTAGGGAGGGACATTACATGTTGGCCTGATAGGATGAGGATAAGAGAGCATTATCTAGGACCATAATAGGATTTTTTTGGGAGCCTTTGAACCCCTCAATTCGTCCTTATCATGCTTACACTCTCCCCTTCTCGTTCTATCTTAACTAATATTTTGAGCCCAAAGAATCCTTTTACAAAGGCCTTGAATTTTCCTTCAAATATAGGAAGTTACTTCTTGAACTCTATAATTTTGGCTCCCTCTAGAGAAATTCCCTATATGACCATGCCTTTCATGGCCTTGTACACTTATACTTACCTGAAATATCTTATTTCTAGGTTCAATTGTTGCTAAAGTCATACACCTAGCCTTGTGTCTCTATCAAAAGTCACTCCAATTCCATGTTTTTCCATTACCATTTCATTACCACATCAACTTCATCAATTGTCTCTTTTCACTCTGTAGGACACTTTATAGAAATTGATTACAAGCCCATTATATATCCTTATCTGCTTGTGGTACATGGTTGGCCCCCATCTATCTTATTTGAACTATAACCCTAGATTCAAACATAAAATTCTTCCATTTGTTATGTTTACAATGAATAAACATCGATTCCAAAGTCCTCTACACCTATAGTGCACTCAAACCAGTTATACTTCACATGTAAGCTCCCACTGCATAAATCACAATGCCTGTGAATTTTGAGGCGAATATGAATGAGGTGAAGCTTGAAAAAACCCTATTACAATTAAGTCCAAAAACGCCTCCCACTAGTAGCCTCATCATTCATTATATTGGGAAAAGTATCCATAGGTCATAACGATAATCTATAATTTCTTTCCTCAAATACGATAATGCATTCATGGTAATTTTCCTTGGTATGAACCAAATTCAAGCTTCAATCTTATGGTAGGTAAATTCAACCTACACCCGAACCACCAACTAGATGAGCTACCTCTTTTTCTTAGAGTTATTGGCTTGCAAAGTGACACTCATGGATAGAGGTGGTGTCATATTGCATGTGGAAAGGGAAATTTTGGAAAATAAGTCCATACAAAGCGTACCCTTCAAAGTTAAGTTATAGTGACCCTCCATCACATTTGTCCTATTTTCCATGCCTTGGTCTATCTATGCCACATGGATCTTCATTCCTTGTGAATTTTGAATTGTGTACCGACACACCACCTAGGAAACATGTTCCTCCTTATTGAGCCGAGAGACTCATTCTATAGCCCAGTGTGAATATTTCCTTATAATTAAAAAATAAAAGAAAAATATGTTATGAATATTTAATTAGTTATATATATATTTAACCTTATACTTTTCAAAAATAGTTTAACAAGTGATATCAATTTCATATACATCTATATATAGAAAAAATAAAATTAAAAGAAAATATTTTAATGTTGTATGAATAAAATATTTTAATATGAATTAATAGTGATGTATACTAAAAAATATATATATTAATAACATAAAAACTAGTTTAAAACCAGTTTAATGTGGCCTTAAAATAAGTTTTCACTTAGGAAAATTGATCCCTCTCAGTTCATGTTAGATCTGTGGTTAAGAAGGATTTATGTTGGCTTTATAATTTTAATTTAATTATCAATAACTATTAAATAGATAGTAGAGATTTAACCTCCACGAAATATTCTAGAATATTCATGATAGTAGAAAGAAATCAAAGGTTGAAATTTATCTCTAAAGTAGTTATGTTATTTTTCTTTTTTTAATTAAATTTATTATTAATTAAAAAAAAAATGTTTCATGAAATGAATTACAACTTTTATAAATGCAGTATTGATAAACATAGTATTGACCTATGGTAGATTAAGAATTTCCATTGTAAAGTGGGGACAAATGTCCATGATGAAAAATCTTATTCCATGCTTATATTTTATAGTAATAATATTATTATAATTTAGTTAGTTAATCTCTATGATGAAGAATTTTATTCCATGCTTTTTTTTTTTTTATGTACATAATAATAATAATAATTAAGTTTTATATATATATTTTTAAGTGTTTTTATGTTTGTTATAGATTGATTAATTAAGTATTTTGATGCTTATTATATTGATTTCTAGTAAAATTTATCAACCATTTAATTTATAATATTTTGATGAAGCAAAATCAAATTAAATCGAATTTGTTTAATTGTGTAATAATAATAATAAAAATGTCCATAAAATCTTGGTTAAACAGTGATAAAACAGACTATTATAACACCCATCACAAGAACAACTACTAAATATATCAACTAAACAAAATTGAAATACCAATCTTCATTATTGCCCATTTAAATTTGATTAAACTTTAATTCTATGAAAATTTGACCACTGTATATTGCTGTTTGAACTCCAAGATTGAGAAGTGGGCCAGGGATGCAGGGATACACAACACACATTCTTAAATAAATTAGCATAAGATAAAAAGAAACCTGACAGCGTACATGTTGACGTAAGCCATGTTTTATGGTTCGAATAAATTTTGGGACTTATATTCAAATATGAAAACGTGGATTTGACCAGGAAATATAGATATAAGAGAGATCGTATATTAAATATATTAATTTTTATTGTTTAAGGGATTTTCACTCTTAATATAATGATATGTGAGTTGTGTATACATTTTTTTCAGAAGAAAAAAACGTTGCTTTTTATATATAAGTATATGCAAAACAGTATATAGTATAAACATGATAATACAGTGCATAGCATCACTGTTCAAATAGAGCATATTATAAAGCCTAGAAAAGGTATATCTGATACAACATAATAAATCTCAGTATACTCCATCAGAGTAGTTACCGCCCAAGGCAATAAGAGAGAGGGGAGAAACCATGTGCCAAGTAATTATATCACAAGGAATGGCACCAAAATGCTAACAGATCATCATTCAAAATGCCGATACTTACTCTAGGATCCAGAAGGGATACCTAATATAAACATCAGCCAGAAACATATAGAGCCACATCCATCCAGAAGGAGAAGTGAACAGAAATGGACTTGCTGGTAATTATATGGGATAAACTGGCTCGTATACCCCTGTAAATGTAAACATATTATACCGGCTCATCTACTGGATAAGGATATCGGGAAAGTACACAGCCTCGCTTGCATTTGATATAAACCCAAAATATTCTGGCTCGCTTGCACCTGTAAAAGAAAATATATAATCTGGCTCGCCTGAAGGAGAAAGAAATCGACATCACCTGGACTGGAAACAGGCTCGCTTGTATGAGGACCAAAACATATAAAAACGTTGTGTGCTGTAAAAACATAGAGATCAAGGGATGGGTATTTTATTTGCCCACACCTCCCTACCATTCGTAAATTGTGAAATCTGCATGAAGCCAAAATCCATCTGAACTCCAACTTTGGACAATCTATCAGCCGTAGTATTGTTTTCCCTATATATGTGCACCAAAGGAGGAGTATCCAACAAGGACCATAAAAGTTTTGTTCTTTTAAGCCATCCAAAACATCGCATAGAGGAGAGGGTAGACGTGCCCATGATTGCATCTAATATTATCTCGGAATCACCATAAATATGGACACTCTCCAATCCTAAGTTTCTCGCAGCCAACAGTCCGGACCAAAGAGCGATCAGCTCAGCCAAATTGTTTGTACCCCTACCCGCATTCCAGCATATATGGATCCTCTCGTCCTTAGAAAGCTTGATCCAAGCCCCACAGCCCATCACCCCATCTACGCAAGCTCCATCAAAGAAAACTGCAGGAAGGGAGATAGGGTGAGGTCTGATCCTTCTAGACCCATCAACAATTGTGTCATTTGGAATCACTCTATCATCAACCCATCGCATAATATCGCTGTAAATGCGGCCAATATTAAAAGGCATACCCCCAATTATAGACTAGTTCCTAAACAGCCATATCTCCCAAATAAAGAAGAAAGGCAAAGATTGAAACTTCCCTTTCACATTATCCCACCTATTCATCGCCTCCATAAAATTAACAGGTGTCCATGGCTCTCAGAGATTATAAGGGGCAAATAACTTCCAAATATTTATGACCATGGGACAAGAAAAGAATAAGTGATCGATTGATTCACCATTTTGATGACAGAAAACACACCATCCCGAACCGGATACACCTCTCCTGTTAAGGCCATCCCACGTGAGAATCTTTCTTCTCCAGACCAGCCATCCAAATAGAAGGATTTTAGTAGGGATATTCCTGCTCCAAAACTTCTCAAACCGGAGGTAGACAGCTCCAGATTGGCAAATATGTTGATGTTGAAATAGATGTTTTTCACCATTCGGAGCCTCCTTCAGTTTACCGCCCCAAACAATTTTATCCCCATCATTTGAGAGACATAACCCAGCCATCTGAACCTTAATCTTGAAAATCGCTCATTCCTCGGCATTCCTCCCTGAGAGCCCCATTTGTGTGGCAGATTTAATGATCGGAGCACTGTGGTTCCAATAAAGGATCACCTGTGAAAAGTAATAAATCCCCTTCTGAGTCAACCGGTGAAGCATTGGAGTAGAAAAAGTATGAACTTCAGTCATTCCACAGATTTTGTCTCCATTCAGGAGGATCGAGTGACCATTTCCGAACCTCCAAGCTAACCCATCTGCCAATATATTTTGAATCTTCATAAAACCAGTCCATACAGCAGACAAAGAGCGAGGGGCTCTGAGTTGATTGCAGTATATAAGACGCATCGTGTCCCCCGAAAGATATTTGCAGGCAATTATATCAGACCAAATACCCCTGAGATTGATTGCTCGCCACAGAGATTTAGTTAGTAAGGCCAAATTGAAAGCCCGGGTGTTTATAATACCCCAACCACCCAAAAATTTTGGACAACAAAGAGTTTCAAGTTTGCAAAGGTGATACTTCTTCTCCAGATTAGTCAAGGAACATGCTTTGACAATTGGCGTTCTTATTATGTGATTTTTTATATATTTTTTTTGATTAATAATTTGTGTAATATTATAAGTTATTTGAAATATTAAAATTATCATAGATTGTTTCAATCTCTAGTTTAAATGGCATCACTTTTTATTTACATTTGGTAGTATTTTTCATTTATTCTTCGAATCAAAATAGCAAGTTATATTATCGACATATATTTGATAGTCGTCTGCTTAGAAACCGTATGTTGGACACTCTAAGAGTTATAAGCCAAACTAAAAAGTGGAAAAATGTTAAATCTCTAGCTATGAGCTACCTTAACAGGTCTATTATCTACTATATCTAGGTGGCAATAAAGAAAGTAAATGATATTAGATCTTTGCATATAAAAAAGTGGCGAGTCACTAAACTTAGTGATCTAATGATTCAATGAGCCGGCCAAATCCTTCATACTTGACTCCTAGTTTACCAACTTATTCATGATTGAAGTTGTCGTCGCATTTGACTTGGAAAAACATTTTGATGGTATTGCTAAAGGATTAATTTCCTAGATATCCTATGCATTTACGCACAAAATGAGGTTTCCTTCAAGTCTTTGCATTATCTCTTGAACGGTGACAATGGCTTTGGCCATTAATTACTTCATTAGTAATGTATTTGGACAGGCTGTTGCTTAAATAATGACGGTTTGCCTCTAGTGTTTCTGGATCTTTCAACATCTCCATCTTGTCATCAAGGATAATATTTATCTTTTTGTTTCAAAGTCTGGTTCCCATCCGAAATAAAATATTTTACGTGACAGTGCTCGGTACTCCATAGGCATGGAAAAGGTTACGCAATTTCCTACCCATATTTCCTTCCCCTTTTGCTGAGCCCCACTTTTGTCTTTCCCTTGTCCTTACCCTCTCTTTTCGAGACTATGCTTTCACTATTTTTGTTTTGAGGTTGGTCTCCCGGCCGGCTAAACGTTCACCCAAGTCCACATTGGGGTTCTCCCCGGAGCATGCGGTGGCTTGACGGTGGGAAATGCTAGGAAGACTGTGAAGGAAACAAAATATCCAATATTGAATTTAGTTAGATTACATAAAATATTATCTGCTTGTAAGAGATGCCACCCCAACTATTTTCTTATTATTTGAATCATCTGTCGATATTCCTTTATCCCTGGATATGTTTATATTTGTAGCCGGCGACGACTTGTTTGGGCTGAAGTGCGAGGCGGTGTACACTTCTCATTTCCTTCAATTTCAAAAATAAGGCAGCGCAAAGCATTTGCACTCTACCTTCCAAATTTTGTTATAAATCCACTTCTCAACATGTATGAAATAAGGGCTTGACCTATAGGAGCGATATCTTCCCACTCACCACAAACAGAAAAGACCAAATAATGACTAAGACAGAGACGATGATCGCTTCTCCCATGCATCCCAAGAATACAACCTCACCCTATCTAGTAATACAGTTAACCCCCAAAAATCAACCTAGAATTTGGATTACTAAGAAATTTTCCGACCCTATGGACATTATCAAATGAAGCCACCAACTGGAAATTATCGTTGTAATTCATGCATGCAATTTATTAAAATTTCCTTGTAGAACTTAAAAATTGGCAAACGGGGGAAATGGGAATTGACCAACAACGTTGTCAACATGATAAGTGGAGAAATTTGTGGAATTGGCTACATTTGTGGAATTAAGTCTTTGAACAATGAAATTGACATACAAAACTATGAAATTGACATGCAAAGTTGTAGAAATTGACAAAAAACGATCCGGAGTTGATATACAACAACTTGTAATATTGACATGCAAAGCTATTTAAATGACATACATGGTTAACAAAATAGTTAGAATGACAAACCAAGTCGGGGGCTCAAGGTTTCCCCCTCACTGGCAACCACCTCTGCATTCTTCATGCCCGAATATGGGAATTAACACGACCGATGACATGGTAGACACCAATGAAGTCATGAAGGAGGGACACGAGTAGTATTTTCATGCAAAAAATTTACCAACAACCATAGCAACCAAACGTCCGGGAGTTATAACCCTTGGAAAACCAAGTTAAATTCATCCTAGATGGAGCATCATCGAAATCAAAGTGAACATCACCAAAATCAAACTTCTTATATAAACTAGGGTGGTACTCATCCTTGCCAAGTACGAGAGCAAAGAAAAAAAATCATACGAACCAAGGCCTTCTCTCATCGGGAGACGGTGATACTCGAGGAAGAAAACTAGATACATACCCTAGGGAGGCACCAACTCCCTTGTGTGCTCACTTGTCTTCTTCTGTTGCATTCGTTACATACTCCAACAATCATGAGGAATAATCTAATTTTTTGACCTTGTCTTTTCTCCCTCCCGCACTAGCGTTTTTAATGCTCTAACATTCTTAGTTGTCTATAAGTCACATATTAAATATCGTCATTATATGGCATAGGTGAAACAATTTGCAATTATCAAGTTGTCATCATTAATACTCCATGTGAACCGCATGGCCTCGTGCGATCTCACACCCTCGCGCACTTAGCACCGATGTTTGGGCTAAATGTTACCACCTTCAATCTATAATTCATGATTTGATTTTTACATGGTGTGAAGCATAGTTACTAAGTTCGCCGAATCGGGCCTAATAAATACAAAAAATTGTTAATTTGATATGAATAGTGTATTATTCAATAAATTCAATTTGTGGTGAAACAAAAAATGGCATGCCTCAAAATTTGTACGAGAGGAAAGAAACGGTGGATTTCCCGATCTGTTTCTATTGAAGGACCTTGTCCTCTTAAAATTTGTACAATCAATCTATCCAACTATGTTTCTCTCATAAGTGAAGTTCCAGTTCCTAGCCGTTTATAATCTGCTACGGACGGCAGAAGATAGAGATTTACCTATGGGCGGATCAGAGCAGGCAATAATATAGAAAATTCGCTTTGAGAGGTGAAATAAATGAACCAAAACCACCATTTAATATATAATGAATGCACCTACTACTTGAGAAACTCATCCAATTCCTGGGAATAGTATATAAATCAGACTTTGAATATGTAGGAAAGTTTACAATTTTTCAATTGAAGAATCTTTTATAATGATTTATTTTATGGAATTTTACATATTTTTTAAAAATGTCTGTAATATTTATTATCAAGGATTTTAGATAAATCAGTTTTAAATTAGAAAAATATTTTAGATTTAAATTTATAACTAAAAAAAAGTATTGAAAGGAAATGAAAAATATTTTAGTTTTAAATTTAGAACTAAGAAATATTAGATAAATCAGTTTTTAAATTAGAAAAATATTTTAGATTTAAATTTAAAACTATGTAAGGAAATGGTAAGTATAGTTTTCTTTATTTGTATTTGTAAAGTTATTATATTATTTAGTTTATTAGATATTATTCAAAATTCCAAAATAAAAATTGAGAAAAAAAAGCTTAAAATATAACAAGAAAATTTTCAAAACTATAATTTTTTAAGATGTATATTGTTGAATATGTTTAAGAGCGAATTTAATCAATGACATAATTTAACATAAAACAGTCCAGAACGAATTTAAGCACGAATATTATTTAAAAAAAACTTTCGATAATATCTCGCACGCTTTCTAATGTCGTTAATGATTTTTTTTTCAAATAGAAATTGGCAAAATCGTTATATTTTTAGATAACAGTGAGCAGCAATTATATTATATTAGATAACAGATTTTAATGTGCGTGCTTACAATAATACAAAATTTAATTGCAAAATTTAATGTTAAGCTTTATTGATTAGTATTAAGTATATATCTAGTTTTTGAGTCCTCTCACAGTATATTTCAATTTTTTTTTAATTTTAGAATGATTCCTATAATATAAAACTAACCAAAAACATGATAGCGAGGGAACAAGATCATTATTCTTGTAGTATATATTTTTTAATTGAAATGATTCTTATAACATAAAAAGCAGCTGTAGTCTAGTTGGACTGTCCTTTTTGCTTTGAAAATCATTGAAATTCAAATAAGATTTTAAGAAAAATTGGCAAAGTTTGTAAATCTAGGTTATAGTTATCAATCTTCAATATTTTGGGTGCCTTAGAAATTTTAGATGGTTGAATCTATTTCTCCTATCAAAAATATGATTCAATCACTGCTATTACAAGATTTTGAAAAGAATTGCCCAGATTCAGCTAATTGACCATCGAAATAATTCCTCTGGCTAGTTAAACAACTCCATATACAACTAACCAAAACCATGATAGCCAGGAACATGACAATCATGGTGAATGATGTGAGGATTATTATATGTTTTAAAAGATTTAAAAACAAAACCATGATAACAGAGAACAATACAATCATGGTGAATCGTAGGGTCCAAGGTAACCGTTAAATTATTTCATGTCCAGTGCTACTTTCCCGTCATATTTGCATATTTTCATTTCAGGGACGATTTTTGCTATGTTTTTAATTTAGGAAAGGGGAAATTTATTATAATTTGTATTTTTTAAATTTCGATTTTAATTATTAATATTTAATAAATGGATGAAAATTTAACAAATATTTAATAAACTAATATTTATGAAATATTTTAAAAATAATATTGAAAGTTGAGATTTATCTTTAAGGTAGTTTTTTTTTTCATTTTTAATTTAATTATTAAAAATGTTATAAAATTGTCAACACATATTTAGTTTAGTTTAAGTGGTTAGAATGGTAATTTTAATCACCATCCATTGTGATTCAAGATCTTAGTAAATTAGTTCTATAAATCTAAGTTAGATGTGAATCCTTGACTCTTTAACCTCAATCCATTACTCTCTAAATCATCAACCTAAAATGAGTGCATTTAAAAATTAATTTTGATAGACCTAATTATGAGTTTATGATATATTGGTAATCCCCTCCTTTTAAATCATTGAAAAAATTGTTATAAAGTTAAATTAAAATTATATATATATATATATATATATATATATATATATATATATATATATATATATATATATATATATATATTGAAAAAAGTCATGGTTTCATTAACCCTTACCTTGTTACCCTCATTATGAACTTTTAGTTGCCAAATTTCTTAACTGATTTTAATGTGACCATGAAATTATTAAAATCTAAATCTTAGTAAATTAGTTATATAAATCTAAATAAGAGGTGAGGAACTAACTTATTGGCATTCATTACTCACCCAAATAATCGACCCAAAATAAGTCTAACTAAAGTTTTAATTTGATATGTTATTATTTAACCATTAAATACTAAAAGAAAATTGAAGAGATCCTTGAGACTCAAGATAAGTATAGAAATACTAATTCTTTAAAATGATGTTCAAGATAAACAAAATAATGTCCTAGTAGTGTTGAGACTTGAATATAGAATAAAATCATTGTTAGCTAATGTTTGTGCCAGTAGAAAAAGTTATTCTCATTTTCACTAACACATGGAATCCTTCATTGTACACGTTTTTGCCTCAAGTTTGAATAACAAAGTTTGAAACTTAAAAGTTGAGACTCGTACAAAATGCTTACATCCATCGGTCATTGGTATTCTATATAAAACACCAACTATTGAGATATGAAATACTATGTTTTATTTGATTTTTAAAGTTGTGTAAAGGTCTTTTTAGTGTTGGCACACTAGTGATATGAAAATCTCAAATGTGTGGTTACCAAGGCTATGATGCATTTGGTCATTCCTTACATGAGGCTAAAAACAATAGCGTTTGTGTCCTTTTAGGTGTTATCCAACCAAATTCCTACTTAAAAGTAGTTTCAAACTTGTTTTATTATTTATAATTTCAACTATACAGCCACAACTCATCACATTGAAAGCTAACATTGACTTTCATCTTAAAATATATTATACTTGATCGATTTGACAAATTATCCTAAAATGGTTTAATTAAGTAAATTTTGTAAAATTTTTGAAATTAAATAAATAATGATGATATATAATTACACCAAATCATTGAATCATTGGGTGGTGGGAATCCTCATTATTTAATATGTTTTATCTTAATATAAAACATTTATATCTATGATGTTACTTGTTTAGAGTATATTTTATGGTTAAGCATTAATAAAAAGTTATTAATATAAAATACAAAACTTATATTAATAAAAAATATTTTTACTCATAACAAAAAAATAATAATATTTGTATAATATTTATATAATAAATGTCACGAGATTTTGGATAGTAGCAGTCAAGATTTTTGTTTAGGAGAATTTTAATCTCACTTGAGACCGTTCAATTCCCACACAATTCTCCCATTGTCATTTTATTTATAACTCATTTTTATTAAAATATAATGAGCATTGCTCATACTTGCTTTTATATAGCTTGAGTGGGCTAATGGCTAAGAGCATGTGTTTCCTCTAGAAAGTCACAAGTTCAAAACAGGAGAAGACTAGAGTCCCTTGTCCCATAAACACAGGGGATCTCATACACCAATTGGTGTCTAGCTTAGCCTTGACCTTAATGATAATGAAGAGACCTAGTCATACATGCATATTTTGATGCTAGTTACCAAAGGATGTAAGGTTTTAATTAATAATTAACACCCTGTCGATGATAACCCGATAGTGCTGAATTGCTGAAAGAACATTGGCATTATAAATCATTTAATGGCGGCTATGTGCCATAGGAAAAAAAGGCAAATTCTTCGTCAAATGGAAGTTGAGCCTAATCTTCTCTCCGTATTCTATAAATATGGAGCTTGATCCATATTGAAATCCATCCATACCTTCTTTTCCTGCATCTTGTTTCCTCATGGCGAACATTGTATCCTGCAAAAATGGTTAATATAACAGCGAAAGAGCTGTGACAGTGCTGCCCGCTGCACCGACTCCACGGGGAATATTTGGCTGTCAAATCTGGATCTGGTAGTGGAGAACACATGCTAGTACTGTATATATCTACAGGCCCTGCCACTGCTCGATGGATATTCTGAAGGATGCTCTTAGCAAAGTTCTGGTGCCCTTCTATCCGATTGCTGGAAGACTTGGAAAGGACTCGCATGGGCGTCTGCAAATTAACTGCAACGGTGAGGGAGGTGAGCTTGTGGGGCTGTAACAGATTCCACCATTGACGATTTTGGAGATTTTGCACCCAGTCCGGAGCTCTGTCAGCTTCTTCCCACCTTAATTGTACTGCAGAAGACATTCATACCTACCCTCTGCTCCTTGCTCGGGTAAACTAATAAAGATAATTTATATTTTAGTAAATTCTAATTCTTCAAATTAATTTCATATTTATTGTATTAATTCTATATAGTAAATCAGTTCAGAATGTAGGCATTGGTGGAGACTAGTAATTAAAGCATTTATGGTCAAATATTAGTGTAGATCTACTTGTACAAATATTATTAGAAGAAGAAAAATTGTATTTAGTAATTTTATATAAAATTAGAAGAAGAAAAATTGTATTTAGTAATTTTATATAAAAAAAGTTTGATTATTTACTTAGAAATAAGTTATATTTTTTGCTATTAAATTAGTGGTATTTAATGTATAAGCTTATTTTTTGTTTATCTATTTGAATTATGATTATGAGTTTTTATATGTGAGAGTTTTTGAAAAATTGTGATTAAATTTTTATTAGTTTTATTTAAAATGGTTTTTTTACTGCATAATGAATTCAACACTCTCAAAATTCCTGAAGCACTTAGATAGTGAAGAGTTCACTTGTCAAACTTGTGATATCAATAAAACCCTATTAAATTGTAGACAAATTAAATCAGAAAATAAATAAATAAAAAAACTTTTCAAAAATCTAGCTTATAAACAATCACTTGTGACTATAATCATAATAATTAACTTAATATAAGATCCTAATGTATTTATAGAATTTTTTAAAAAACATAAAAGTTAATTGAATTTAAGATATATATTATAAAAATATTCTAAAATTATTATAATTTTGATTATTAATAATTCAACTATTATAACATTTATTTTAAAATTAAATTTTGATTTTATTTTATGTATAATATTTTTAATTTAAAATAATAATAATTTACTTCAAAGCTTAATATTAAATAATTAAGATTGACATTGGTCCATTATAAATATTAAATGATCTTAGAATTACCCTAAACAAAAATCCATTTAACTAAATCCCTGCCATAAAAAATACATATATATAATGTTATGAAAATTTTATAAGATTATTTGACCTCTTCTCTTGATTCCTTTTGCAAAAGCCATGTTTGGTTTTGTTAAGTTGCATACATGTTAATAACATCCATTTAACTAAATCCCTGCAATAAAAAAATACATATATAAAATGTTATGGAAATTTTATAAGATTGTTGACCTTTTATATTGATTCAATCAAAGCCATGTTTGGTTTTGTTTTTGAATATACATACATGTTAATAATGATGTCAACTATTTATAAATAATAGTGCATAAGATTGAATTTTTTTGGTCTGGTAGTAGGTATATATTTACATGACCTTCGTTACCATTTATGAATTTGCAGGTAACATTTTTTCAAATGTGGAGGAGTTTCGCTGGGTGTGAGAATAAATCACATTGTGGGAGATGGATATGCAGGTTTATTTTATGAATAGTTGGGCTGCTGTAGCTCGTGGAGTAAAGATTACTCAACCCTATCTTGATAGATGTATTTTTCAAGCCGATAATATTGTGAGTCCAAAGTTTCATCATATAGAGTATGAACAACTTCACCAGTGAATGACAAAAATAGTGCAATGAATGATAGCCAGAATTCAATTGGAATATTTAAAATTACAAAGCACCAGTTAGACAATCTTAAGGCCAAGGCCAAGGCCACAGAGAAAGGAAATGAAGTAAAACATAGCAATTATGAAATTCTCTCAGGTCACATTTGGAGATGTGTTTGCCAGCTAGAATCTGAGGGCGGATCAAGAAAATTAGATGTATGTTCCTATAGACAGTCGTAATCGGCTGGTGCCACCTCTTCCTCCAAATTGTTTTCGAAATGCTATTTTTGTAGCTTCACTATGGCTCTTGTTGAGGACCTGACTTCAAAGCCCTTATATTATGCTGCAAGTATCATTCATGAAGGTTTGGTCCGGATGGATGATGAATACTTGCGCTCTGCACTAGATTATTTGGATTCATCATGATTTGAATGCTTTAGTTCGAGGATCTCATACATTCAGGTCTCCTATTCTTTGCATCACAAGTTGGTCTCGACTGCCTATTCATGATGCAGACTTTGGTTGGGAAGGCCAATATATATGGGTCCTGCAATCATTTCTTTTCAAAACTCAATCTGCATTTTGTCTAGTCCTGTCAATGATGGAAGTTTGACAGTTACACCAATAAAATTGCAGAAAGATGCTATGAACATTTTTAAGAAATTGTTCTATGAATTCTAATAATATAAGAATGGGTATCAAATTGAATGAGTTCAATAGAATTACAATAAAATGTTAGGGAAGGTCATATTCATTGGACACGAGATTATTGCTGAGGAGGAGAACGCTTACATTTTGTCTGGGCTTACCGAAGATGGAAAGCTAGTCAATTGTAATAAGATTGCAGGGAAAAACATATGGTCTATTTGGAGAAATTGTTCTATAGATTTGATGGTACTTTGTGAATTGTAATAAAGAATGCCGGCAGATCATATGGTCTGTTTGGAAATTGTTGTATGGAGTTTTATAATGATAGAAGAATTGTTATTAGTTTGCAATATGTCTATAGAATTATAATAAAAATAAGTTTAATTGATTAATAAATAATATGATATTAATTGTTATTAAAGTAAAAATGGAAAAATTTGATTTGATATATTTTTTGTAAATTTGGTAGTACTTTTTTATTGTTTTCTTATTAATAATAATAACGATTTACGATAGCAGTTATATACTTGGTAGCTTCAACTTGCAGGTGAAATGCGTTTGTTGGTCACCTCAAGCAGGTTAAGTTAGATCTTGGAATTACTCATCTCACTAGTGATCACGATTCAATAGGTGTTGGATCCTTGACACTTAACCAAGGCATATCAACTTGATCCATACTTTGGAGTTGACGTTCCATTCTTCCTAAACCTACAATGTGGTGATGTTGTTGAAGGAAATGCATTTCAGCCAAAATGGAAGTTGTGTTTGGATCTCCTCCTACCTCTTGAACAACCACAATAGATTTTTCCATTAAACACTTCATTGTCTAGTATAGATGGATAGACTACTTAAACCAGGACAATCTTCCTCTTCTGTTCCCGGAATCAGTTAACATAGGATCCATTTCCTCGTCTGGAATATTTTCCTCAACCTTGCTTTTGAGGTCATGCTCCCATCCTGAAATCAAGGATTTTACTTGACCAGGTGTACCTGCTACATAGGCATGGAATATATTTTGCATGATTTCCTTTCCAGGTTTTCTTCCCCTTTTACTAGGTCTCACCCTTTCCTTTCCTTTGTCCATGCCTTCTCTTTTTCCAACATTTCCTTTTCCTGTCTGCGCTTTCACCATTTTTGTTTGTTGCTGGTCTCCCAGCAGTTGTACCTTCACCTGAATCGACGCAGGGGTTCTCCCTCGATGTGCAAAGACCTGTGGGTGAAAGATGCTAGGAGGACCTGTACATGGAAACAGAGAAACATCATTGTTTTCAGTGAGACTAAATAAAATAATGTTGTGTCTTTTGAGGGTCATATGTTTCCATCTCACCACCTCAGCCATATTACTATTCTCCTACTCTTCTGTCCATATTTCGGTATCATTTTAAGTACTCATTTTCACAGCCAGCAACACCTTCATAGACTAATGGTACTCACTCATGCATTGCTCATACCCAATAGGCCACAGGACAAGGCATTGCAAGCATGCCTCTTTATTCAGAGTTTTATAGTAATTCCATTCCTTAATGTGGACCCAGATCAAGGATTTAGCATGCAAGAACCGAGTATTAACACTCGCAACAGACAACAACACATTAACGCCTGCAACAGACAACAAAACAGAGCCCTTACAATTACTAAAACTGGAGGACTGGTCGATAGAACCCGTGAATCCCAAAACAACATAATAAATCTTATGCATGGTTATACCCCTGATAGACAACATCCTGAAACCCAACATATTTAACAAAGTACCCCTGACCCTAGCCAAATAACTTCGACATCTATCGGAAATCAAAGCCTAGTTTGGATCCAATTTTATGCAATTGACAGAACCCTTAACCCCCAGATAGTCGTCGTAAGACATGCATGCAAGTTCATATAATTGACATGTAGAGCTGTAAATTTGACATGCAAAGCTATATAATTGACATGCAGGGCTGTAAAGACAAAGTTGATGATAGAAGGAGTTGGGTTGCAGGGTTTCATAAGGCAATTGAGGAAAAGTCTTTGCCTTACTAATCCAAGTACCATTGCCCACCACCTCTCCTGCATTCCTCATACCTAGAATATCGAGACTCCTATTCCCCAAGACAAAACTAATGCAGCATAACAAGTGACAGACGCTGAGGGAATACCGAAGCAGGAATAAATAGACATACTTCAGACTTGTAAGGCCTATGATCCTTGGCAAACATTATGGAAACCCTCCCAAAAAATGCATCCTCCCAAGCAAACAACATAACATAACCAATACCAACAGAGAATGCATTCAGATCCATTACAAGACAAGGATTCATATCATACGGAATATGCCTCCCTCTTACCTCAACGACACATATGACTTCTATGCTCAAAGAAAGATAGTAGAAGAGAACATACTCGAGAAAATGTTGCGTGATGGTTGAAGCGCCTTCCTCTGCCACTCTTCCCCTGTTGGCTTCTCCACAGTCCTTTTCATAATGACTGACTTCAACCGGTGAACATGCCTTCTAATCGGCCTTTCCTACCTCCTGTAGTGACCTTCCCGAAAATTCTCTAACATACCTTGTTGTCTTCTGCCAGCATTGAATGCCAGATTTATTTGTCCTCAATGGGTAATTTTTCATTAATTGAATAATAATGAATTCAGCTCCTTGCAAAAGTTCAGACATTTATGTGGGCGTAATGGTTAAGAGCATGTGTTTCCTCTGAAGATGTCACAAGTTCAAAACCAGAGGGCGGTAGAGTGTGTATACCTTCGACTTACTAGTCAAATCGTTGAGCGAAGATGGATCCCTTGTCCCACAAACAAGAGTGTCTCATATAGCAATTTGGTATTTGGCGGATCCCTTGTCCCACAAACAAAGGGGTCTCATATAGAAATTTGGTTCCCTTGTCCCGGAAACAAAAAGATCTCATATAGCTATTTCGTATCTAATAAATCCCTTGTCCCACAAACAAAAAAAAATCTCATACACCAATTTAGTATCTCACTTAACCACAACCTTAAAATTAAATTATTATTATTATTAAATATCATTCTCAATATCAATTTTTTTAAAATTAAATTATTATTATTATTAAATATCATTCTCAAGTATCAAATTTCATTGCACGCACATCACCATCTCCTCATTCATCTTTCGATCCGCCTCTTCTTATAAGATTCAACCATTTTTTTGCCCCGTTGCCTAAGTTAGAAATATCTAGTTACTACTTGTCTATGGTTGTAATTCTCCATTTGAGGAGTTTGTTCCTACATAATATGATGTAGTTAGAACTATATTCTTTCTTAGTTTAGTGTGTGGTTGAGAGAATCTCTCAACCACATTATTGTGCGTCTAAGATAGAGTTCCTATCTTGAGACTATTTTATGTATAAATATGTGTGTAATTTCTTTGATTCATAATATAGAATTTATATAGAGTTTGCACAGTGTGATATTTTATCTTGGTATCAGAGTGTGGGCCTCGGCCCCTCGTGGGCTGAGGGAAATAGGAAATAAGAGAGTTTTGTATTTTAGTTTAGTTTTTTGGGTTTGTCCATCTGAGTGGAAGCGCTGCCTACCTGAGGAGCGCTGAGTGAGGTGCGACTGTCAAAATGAGAAACAATAACAATGAGAAATCCTCGATGCATTGTCTGCAATTTCTGTGTTGTGTTCCTCCGGTGATTTGGTGATTTCATTGGGGCAACACTGGGAAGCTGTAGTGGTTGTAGGAGGTGCAGAAGAAGCACAGACAGCACATGAGGCATGGTCCTGTAATCATCCGGACTCCTGCGTGGCCAATGCGATTGGGAATTTGTGCCAGAGCTCTCACTATACCCGTGGATTTCAAACACCTGGATCCACCCCAACTCCGTCCATCCCTGCCAGGCTGCCACTGCTAATGATCTGGTGGCACTGTAAAATGCGAGGAGGAGCGCTGGTGAAATATCTATGATTTCATCTTTTAAGTCAAACCTCCCCCGATGACCGAATTGGGCATTGAACAAAGACTGTGGAGTTGTTCGAGCATTTCTCTTCTTGGAGTGGATCGGCGATGAGGCAGCGAATGTGGTGCTGGATACAGCATGTCAAGAGCATGTGAAGCTCTGTCATCTCACAAGCGATCTGCTGCTGATAGCCGGAGCTTGATGGGATGAAAGTTACTTTGCTTGCTTATACGAGGAATTTTGCTGTAGATGGGATGAAATGGCGGATTGCTGAAGTTTTCAGCGACTGGTTTGAATTCATGTTTTTTTATTTTGGGCTATTATGTGGTTGTAGGATCAATTGTTGGTGTGTATATCATAGAAAAATATTAATGCGTTGTGGATGCACATGGCTTTTGGGTTCTCCTTCTTCTGCCATCCAAGCTATGTCTTCGATCTTCTAGTGCTCACAACGGCTCTTTGCCTTGAGATTTTTTTTTTTTGGATGCTCATACCGCGAGGCTCCTGGTCATTCTTAATAATGTTTCCAAAGACCGTCGTCTGATGACCGCTGGGGCGAGCCATATGGAGAAAATTTTGGGATTCGAATTCAAATTCTACGGGTCACTTAGCGTATGAATATGCTAATAGGGAGAAGGGGGGTCGAATGTGATCCTTTACTGCTCTTTGCATAAATATTCAGTGGGTAAGCACATGAGAAGTGGACGCATATTGGTTCTCTTGCCCAAAAGGCCGAGAAGGACTGGGAAGAGAAGGTTGGAAGGAAATCAGGATGCCCCTTCTCTGAAAGAATCGTGCTGCATTTGTTTTGAAGCGAAATAATCATCCGATTTTTTATTTTTATTTTTGATAGGATGGCTTGTTCGCATAGTTTTTTGTTCTTCTTGCATGGCCCTGCATATACATGGTAGTTTATCTTGGACGGTAAGGCGCAACCTTCTTTGGGTGTCTTGCTACTTCAACAAAAACAATTCTTGCAGAGAGTTTGCTTCATGGATATAAATTTGATAGCATAAATACTGTATATTATATGGCACCTTTTGCGACTATGATATTGGCTGTTCCGACTTTACTCCTTGAAGGGACTAGTATTTTTCACTGGGAATACGAAGGTGGCAGTTGCAATTATGATATCATGAAGGAGTGTGGAGGAGAGTTCTTGGTGTTTGCCTCAATCAGCATTGATCAAGAAAAGGACCGGTTTGTGTGGCCATTGTGTTGGAGATGGCTCAGGTGTTGGAGCTTCTCCCCTTGCTGCATCTCACTCGATATATAGAGAGGGAGGAGTTTATGCTACTATCCAAATTTTTACTTCTCTGATGATGTTTTAAATTTGTAATGTATTGATTAACTGTCATGACAATGAAACTGGTTGTAATTTAAGTGACAATAGTATGACCAACTATTGTCACAATTCTGATTGTGTGTTGGAATTGGTCATTCCAACACTAAACAAATTTGCAGGGTATGATGAAGACATGACAGTGAAAACGACATCAAAGGATTGGAGCTACGTTGGAGATTGGAGGATGATCAAGTTTGTGCATGCTCGGTGTGATGGAAATAGATTGTGGAGACAGATCTGCATGTTCAATTGCGAGGAGATTAGCTAGACAATGGGTCTTAGTTGTTGCAGTACGTCAGCGAGCATGAGGCAGCATGCTTGGAAGCAGTTACCAAGCCTTGATACTGTGAGCAGGGGAAGTGGCATTATGTTTCCAGGGGAGTGGATACTTAAACGCGACAGAGGATTGGACCGTGGAGTCCTGGATTATTGTTCTTGAAGGGAAAATTGTGTTCTCTTCGTGTGGTTGTGTGTGCCTATGTTTGGATCATCAGTGTTTGAATGCACTGCATTGAGTCCAGTTGAAAAGTCGTCAATCCGTTTCTTTATCAGCGGACCCCTCACAGGTATCATTGGTGAAAAATGGCTGCTGGTATGTTTGGAAAATAATCATCTATGGGCAGAGATAGAGAAATTAAATCTGAAGAGTTTATGCTTTATTTAGTTTCTTGGAATCATGTTCAAAGTTATTTATTGATCCTAGCTAACTCAATGTAGGTAAAGTTATTTTGTTAGAATTCGCTACTCTAACAAATGACAGGTGAAGCATGGAGTTCCAAGAATTTATTTAACAAAGACAAGGAGGCCCAAGATGTGAACTATGAGAAAATGAGGTAAAGTAGCAACAACAATTATTATGATGGACAACAAAGTAAATGTTTGTTTGAGTTAGTGTGGGTTTTTGGAATAGACTCCCTAGCATGTTATAAGCAAGTCTAGTTGGTTGTTGTAATGGTCATTATATGTACCCAGAAACTCCAAAATGTTGAAGTATGGAATGTAAGCCTTGTAAAGGCATTTGAAAGTTCGTGGTGATCTTAAAACCACTTTGTAATGGTTTATGGTCAGCCTGAAACCATCTTTTGTCACTGTAAAGTGATGGTTTGTGGTGAGCCAGAAACCACATATATCGCCTTTGTGGCTGGTTGGTGGTGAGCCAGAAACCACATATAGAGCCTTTGTGGCTGGATTGCCTTTGTGGCTAAAAGTGCCTTTGTGGCCGCGTGTACACGAGAGCTTTGTGCTCACAGGAGCTTTGTGCTCGGTCGAGCAGGTGGACTACAATAACGCCTACCTCATGGTCTCGGATATTGGTGTGTAGTCGAGCATAAGAGAGATAACAAGCACTTTCCTGTTTGGCGGTGTTAGGGGTATTTGTCATTGATGGCA
>JAXQQM020069956.1:0-11689 GCA_034641835.2 Pinus albicaulis | reverse complement strand
CAGCTCCCAACCCCCTAAACTGTGTTACAATGAGGGTCAAAGGCATATATAAAACCCGAAACATCCGAAAACCTAACCCTAGGAGATGAAGCGCCAAAATTTTGGGCCCCGTTTAGGTAAATTGGTGTTTCAACTTCCCGAGGACGTAAATTTGGCATATGATCTTTGTTTGACGTGCTCAATAGCTCATTAGAAAGATCTCTCTGAGGACTAAAAATTTTGGTACAAAAAATATGGGCTTGATTGCTCTTAGTTTTCCCAAAAATGCCATTTAGGGCCTCAAAATGGCTCTAGAAGTTCACGACCAGAAAAACTGCTAAAAATAGTAAGTTGTGATGAAACTTAAAAACAGAAAGAATAGGGGTTCAAATGGAATAGGTGGGTGGCCACCAATATCCACCTAGATCGTTAATGCCCCAAAGTGGCTTCAGGCGTGCAGGACCCGAAAACCTGCTAAAAATAGTAAGTTGTTGGAAGTGAAAAGCTACAAGAATTGATGTTGCGGGTCCAAATGGAATAGGTGGGTGGCCACTGATATCCACCTGGATCAAGTGGGATGCTTACAACTTTTCCTAATTAAACTAAATGATTGACTAAAGGGACATGGAAAATTATCAAAAGAGATATTTCATATGTATGCCCAGGGTCACCAAAAGGTGCAAGGGCAACAGAGATTACTTGCTTCTCTTAAGATAATTAAGTCCTAGTCCCAATTCCTGGTGCAAAAATTTAAACTAAAATTAATGATCTAACTAGGAAAAAGAAATGATAACTATCTAAGCATATGTGTATTAGGGCCACTTACTCCTTCTAATTATCTATGTGTTTTTTGGTGTCTATTTTCACAAAATGAGTTAATTCAGACTGCAAAGGTGGATTTTCGCCACTCAATTTTCCCCTACTTAAACTCTGTGAGTTTTGTGGAGATAAAATTTAAAATTTAAAACTATGTAACTGACAATACTAAAACACAGCCAAAAGCAAGTTGTAAACAATCATGGGACACCAAACACAATGCTGGAAGTTTTTCTCTAAGCTTCCAATCACTTTACAATTGGGAAACTGAAGAAAACCATTGAGAAATATGTTCTCTGGTTTCCGTGTGGAAATGTTTCACACAGGCACGCAACTCTGCTCATAGTTCAGAGTTGAACTCGTGCATATCTTCACATCTGTCTGAGTAAACTGCGTGCGGGTTTCCTGCAAGTAAAATTTCTAGAACTCCTGAACTACAAATCTTCATTGTGGGTTAATGAGGAGAGAAGAGGAGAAGGGGAGTTGTCCCAGCATCACTCCAGAGCAGAGAGAAGGCCTGAAACAAGCACAACCACTTAACTAAATGGTAAATCAAGTGGAGTCACCAATCTTGTAGTGGTGGTTTTGGTGCACAAGTGTACCAATACACCGGTGCTTGGTAGGAATGGTTGCAGCTACAAGCTATGGTAACAGGCAGAAAATATGGTTAGAAATTTAGTGAACACATGCTAATATATATAAAACACACTAAATTATGGAATGTAGTATGCTGCATATAAACAGAAGAAACACAACTAAACTAAAACAAAAAAAAATCTCACAATGAGTCAAAAGAGGCAATAATGCAAACAGTGGAATAAAATACCCTCTTATTGACCGCTATTAGTAAGAAAGATAAAATGTTACACTCTTTCCAAAGGATCCTTATAACTATAAAGTTATAAGACCCAGGGTAAGGAATTTTTTACCCTTGAGCTGATGTCGCAAAGGCCTCTCTCTTCTTCAAAGGGATTGAATTTTTTGGGTGGCCAACAACCGAATCTTCTAACCCAATTGCTACTCTGGATTACACATTGCTAGCTTTCTCATGGGAAATTTGGCTAGCATAACAATGTGTTCTCATGGTGGTAATTTATAGGAAAATTCAAATCCTTCTTTTCTCTCTTGGTACACTAGTGGATGGTGACCCAAGATAGAGGGTTGATTCCTTTTTGTGCCCACTTTGTTATTTTGTGTGCTCACTTGAGATGCCAAGGTGGCTTAGGTGACCTCAAGTGGAGGATCATTTCCTGAAGTGTGTCAAGTGGTATGAGATGGTGACTTCCGCCACTCCCAAGACCGTGTGGATTTTTGAGGGAAAGCCGCACAAACCAACGCGCCTATCGAAGAAAAATGTGCGCAAGACGCATTTTACCTGTTTCTCTGGTGCACAAATTGATTTTTGCCTCTTGAAATTATATATTTTTTAAAATTTTCAGATCCTCTAATGTTTCTCATCCATGTAAATCCTTCTGCCTGACATTTAATAATGTCATTTTTTCTATTCCAATTTTCCAATGATAACGAACATTGAAATCAGACCATGTGAACTTTAGCATATAAGATTTAGTCATCTCCATTTCAAAATCCTTCCAACCCTAAATTAAATAGTAGATGGAATCCCCTAACTACAAGAAGATCATAAAGGAGTATGCAAGGGATGTGCATTGGTTAAGAACACCAAGAGACCATTTGGAAGTAGTGCTTCATGGTCAAAATAAATATTGGATATTATTCATTCTGATGCGTGTGTTCCTATGAATCTTAAATCACTTGGAGGTAATATATACTATGTTACATTTATAGATGACCATTCAAGGAAAACTTGGGTTTATTTAATGAAATCCATGGATGAAGAATTTACCAAATTTCAAGAATTAAAATTTGAAGTAGATAGCCTTATAGAAAGAAGAATCAAGATACTAAAATCCGATAATGGAGAAAAATACACATCTAAGGAAATCATCACCTTTTTAAGGATTATGGGATTAAGAGGGGGTTGATAGTCCCATATAATATTGAACAAAATGGAGTTGCAGAACAAAAGAATTGATCCATTTAAGAAAGTGTAAAATCAATGTTACATGATCAAGATTTACCAAAATTTATGTGGGGTGAAGCTACAAAGATAGTTGTATACATACAAAATTGAAGTCCCCATAGGTCTCTAGATAACGAGACTCCTGAATAAGTGTTCACTAGGAAGAAACCAACCATAGATCATCTTTGAATTTTTAGTTTTCATGTCTATATTCATATAACTATGGATAAGAAAAATAAGTTGTATCCATCATGCATGAAGGGAACATTTGTTGGCTACAGTAACTCTTCTAAGGCCTATAGGGTCTACATAGAGGAAGGACACCAAGTAGAAGTCAATCAAGATGTAATATTTGACGAACTTATTTCATTCAAGAAATAAAATGATATCCCTATGGACTTTGATGATGAAGAACTTATAGTATTCGAAGAAGAAGTTTCTAGGGAAGAAGAAGAATCAAACCATGAAGATGAAGGTCCTTGTGAACCGATACAACTTGTGGTAATACCTGAAACTACAAAAATATCTAACTGGTTGAAGTCTACACTACTATATGCATAATTTCATGGAGCATCTCAAGGTACATTCAAGGAAAGCAATAATCCCAAATGGTATTCTAGGTATGCATCCTACATGAAAAAACTAATACAATAATAACCATCCCCTTTTGAGGAAGTTGTCAATCACCAAGAATTGAAGGATGCCATGAATGAAGAATATCACTATATAATGAAGAATGGAATTTGGGAGATCATACCTAGGCCCGAAGAAAAAAATATACTGAGATATCTGCAAGGGATGATCCACTACTGCCTAAAATATGATAGGAGGAATGATGTCCACTTGATTGGATATACAGATTCTGATTGGGGAGGAAATGAGCATGATGGAATAAGCACCACAGGAGGATTTTTTGGTTTCGGATCCTTCATGATCTCATGGATGAGCAGAAAGAAAGATACGGTTGCTTTGAGTAATGTTGAGGCTAACTATATTGCAGCCTGTAAAGTAAGGAGAGAGGTTTTCTGGTTAAGGAAGTTGTTATTTGACCTATTTGAAGGACCAGTTGACCTACAATGATACATTGTGATAACACTAGTTGTATATGATTGTATGAAGACCTATTATTTACCAGAAATACGAAGCATATCATTAACAAGTATCACTACATTTGGAAGCTAGTAAAATAGCATGTGTAGCAGCTACAATATATATCCATTGATGAGTAGATAGCTGACATAATGAAAACATATATTCCTAATAAGAAGCTTGTGTATTTGAGATACAAGCTTGGTTTGGTTGATGTATCCTCCCTAGTTTATAGGGAGAGATAGCCACATCATTCTTGTATTCACTTGGGAAGACAAAATGTAGGATTGGGTAAGCATATGGCATTTGATACTCTTTGAGGATGAGGTAGGGAACCGAAGATAATGGTAGTCGTGGAATGATATCCTTTTAGGACTAGCTATCCAATATAAGAATAGTACAAGGAAGTACATACTTTATGAACACCCAAGTGGGGTATGTACCTTGAGTGACAATGATGATGGTGTCTATAAATCATTAGTCTCGCTAGCATTGTGCTTTGATATTATGGAGAGATAGAGTTTTTAGTCAAGGACTTTATATATGAAAATTATGGTTGATATGATTCTAAACAAATGGGTAACGAATCTGGCTCTTCTTATGAGATCTCTTTAGATTGATAATGTCCATGTACCATTTATGAATACCTCCCTAGTTAAGAGGGAGTGTTGAAAAATGTGTAACTCGGTTCGGTCATCATAAATATGAAATGTACTTTTGATTCTTGTATATTTTAAAATGAAAGAAAAACTATTATTATTATTATTATTATTAGAGCATGGGTTTCATGCTCAAGGTATTTTATTTTATAGGTCAAGTACCCATTGAGTGCTTTTAGGGTTTTTCCTAGGTCAAGAGGTCAAAAGAGTCATTGGCATAAGTTGAAGACCCCATCGGGCTCATTGTAACTTAAAAATAAAATTATTATTTTCATTAAAAGTGTCAAAATACCCTTCAAGACAAAGCCGACCTGGAAGTTGGCAAGTCAGCCTAATTTGAGGAGCTACATCCACCTTAAGAAGCTTATATAAAAGAGGAAACTTTACCTCCTTGGAACACATTCATCACTCACTCATTCAAGCGAAGGAGGAAGAAGAAGAAGGAAGTGAAGAAGGAAGAGGATGAATAAAACTTGTCTTTGGTTTATTTCTCTCTCACACATGTGAAGGAAGGATAGGGTTTTTTTTGTTGGTCTAGGGTTTTTCTTCTACAGGTTCGATCTTGAATAAGGAAGAGAAATAATGTCATTGAAGGTCACAATAAGTCATCCTAAAGCTCCAAAAGGAATATAAAATCCAAGCTAAGGTATGAGGAATCATTAAGAGGCCAGAATAATCTCACATGTGTGGCAGTAGTTGCTATCGGGAGGGCCAAAATTTCCGACCTGCAGTAGAGTCTAAAATTCTGTAACTAGAGGTCAAAGTTGTGCTACTAGAAGAGATTTGCCTAGATTTGACTTGGAAAAAATAATCACATCATCCGAAAGGGTTGGACATGGCCTTGGAGGGTATTGATATTGTTCTACATGTCTTGGAATTCATCAATTTAAGAATCTATAAGAAGAGAAGAGATTTGTGGGTTTTCCTCTCAAGTGGAGAGGTTCTGGCCCTGGCTTGCAAGCTATATTCTATGTTATTTTTATTCTTGTTTTGGTAGTTTTTTGATGATATAAAAACATAATAATAAATAAAGAAACTAATAAATAAGAAAAAATTATAAGACATCACAAGCAGTTATCAAGAATAGAGAAATCACTCTCATTATTTCCCTATAGATTTCTCAACATGGAAGTATGTTCTTTCCAATATAAAGAAATTTTTAAGTTGTATTTACCAGGTTGTACAACATATCCCTTTAAAATACAGAAGAAATTTCAAATTAGTTTAAATATCTATGACTCATATGACTTCAAATACAATAACTAGTCTAGTGCATTATACAGAAGAAAAAAGGCCTCAAATTGAAAGTAATTTACCTTGAATGATAAGTGTAATGTTACCATTTTGAGCTATTTGTTTCTAATAGTTGTTCCACTTCAACATCCAAATTGATACTATTTTTCCTAAAAATATTCATGAGACCAATGAGGAAAACTTAGATTAAATTTGAGCAAATATTAAATGTAATTGCATGAATAAATAATAATTAAAAGGAATTGAGTGCATGAATACTTGAATGATCTCCTATTGGTTTCAAGAATAAATTATTGAATTATTTTAATCTTGAATCACACCTCCCTCCAATCGACGAAGTAGCAGTGAATTCAATATTTACTTTGTTCTTTCTATGTTGGGTCGAAGGTTTTCTGCTCCAAGATTATCCAAATCTTAATTTATTATCTACTAAACAGGTCCAATCATGTGAAGGTGGAAGCTCTCATGGACCCTCCCCCACCACCACTTCACTCTCAATTCCCCATTACCCTATCTATATACTATTTAGGAAATAGTTCAAAGCAAGACATTAAGGTACATAAAAAAAAAAAATAAGTGCAAACCATATTGTACATACGAACTATGACTAATCACAAATAAACACTACACCAATAATGGAAAATAGAGAATAAAAACTTCAATAGAGCTTTGAGTTGATCAATACATCCCTAGAAGATTGTATTGTATGATTGAGTTAATAGGGATCAAACAGAGCTAGAAACGACTTCACATATATAAGTTGATTCATTCAAGTGAAAAAAATACAATTCTTGGACATCGAATTATCATAAATGTTTGAATACCATGTGAAATTCAACACATACAGGTAACACAAATTCAACACATATATGAACCTTATATTTAATTATTTAGGGTATTTTACCATTAGCATGGGAATATATCACTAGTTGGTGGGCTTATATGCTTTTACTCTCCCTGTCCTATCGACATCAAGGCACTAACTAATGGCTTGGTTCTGGGTAAACTCCAATTGACTCTATGTCTATTACTAGCCATATTTTTTCCCATGCATCGCCCCTAGGAGCATATGCTTATGAAAAATAACCATTTTGAGTTCGTTGCTTCACATTTCATTCATGGTACCCCAAGGGTGGTTCTGGTCAACACAATAAGCATTGATTCATGCAAAGGAATTCTACATGGTAACATTCTAAGACATATGTGATCATCATCTAAATCACTATAATGCCTTACAAATTTCCAAGCTTTTGTTTCATCTTTAATATCATTAATAACAAGCTCAATGAATAAATATTTTGGAACCCCTCCATAAGTAATAAATTTGATAAAAACATATTCAAAATGATGTTATTCTTTTCTAATAGTTGGTTCCATAGATTTTCGAGTGGATACTTGGGTAACAAACACAATTTTCATCTCTTTCAACTTTGATCATCGACTCTCGAAAATGGATCGTTTTAAATGGTAATCTTATGTTAACAAGAAATGTTTGACTATATATCCAATATAGAAAATATGACACTAAATGAGAAAGGGGCAGGCCTCTAGAATCTGATTTCTTAAATGTTTTCCTTCAAATACATTTTTTAGAAATTGTGAAGTCAAGTCTTCATATACAAATCTAGTGCCATCAGTATGTATTAGAAGTTCTCCATTCAAGTCATAAACCTCCTTTTTATTCGCATCCAAACATGTTATATCTTCCACACAGATAAAATTTACAACTGAGATATACCCTCCAAAGGGAATGGTTTTTGAAAGAATCAATGTAAACCAAGTTATGTACTTCTTCAAACTGGAAACAATTTGTACATGCATAAACATGCATTGTGCCTGATGGATAGATTCGTTAAAAAAAATTTATGTGGTTTTTTCATCTACTTCTGCAAATGATATGGTGAAAACATTGTAATATTTGACTGATGATGACATGGGATTTTTCCTTTTTTCCTTGACACCATCATTGATTAAGTGTTATAGGGAGAAAGAATGTCTAGGTCTGAATGCAGGTGTGACAGGTGGTAAAATTGGGTTTGCATGATAAGTCACAAGGGCATCTCCAAACTAAGGGAGCTTAGGACAGTGGTGTGAGTAATGTCTATGGGCCCACTAAGATAACTCATCGATTATTTCTTTCCCATTTAGATAGATCTTACTTCTTATAGATACCAATAATTTTATTTATGTTCGATATAAAGTAACCTTATTTCTTGTATTTCTACAAGTGAAGGTATCTACAATTGTTCAAAGGTAAGATATAGTACAGTGGTGGAATGAGTATAAGCCATGAATAGTTAATGTATTATGGATGTAGAAAGTTGAAGACCTCTAAAGGGGTGAGGGATATGAGAGGCTCTTTATAACACTAGCCAAGGTCATTGAAAATAGGAATGCTTTTTTTTTTTGTAAACAACAATCACAGTAAATAAATGCGTTAGATCTCACACATGAAAAATGTTTTTACCTTAGTTATCATATATTAATATAACTAACCCAAGAATGTAGTGACAAAAATCTAGTGTTATATCACCTCAATTACTATCATCAATTCTAAATGCTTCCCCCAACTTGAATCCCTTGTCTTCTCGTTAAATTAATATCTACACAAGATCATAAGATTACAATTCACTTAAAAGTGTCATTTTAATTCAGTTATTGTAAAACCTAGAATTGATAGGTATTGGAATGTCCAATTTAAATTTCTTCCTAGAGAAAGCAAGTTCACAAAGCTTCTGATGTATTGTATAAAAAAGTTCTTTGTTGCATAATATAAAATTGTAAATTATTTTAATGCTCATAGTATCTATGTTGAAGGTATTAACTAAATATAAATTGAACATGTAAGCAGTGGGCAACACCACAAGATCACAACTACATGTAGCCCTCATCTTACTACTCATGATATCAAACATGTTCCATGTTCTAACCAAATATAGTGAAAAAAAAAAAAAATACACCTTTGAATTATCGTTGCTCATACCTTCTTCCATCCATTATAGTAAGTTCTTGCAAATTTGAAGAACTTTGTAATTTGGAATTACCAGGTTTTACAATATCTCCCTTTAAAATAAAGAAGAAATCTCAAGTCATTTCAAAGATATGCCACTCAAAGGCATCAATCTGAAAGTAACTTACCTTTAATTATATATGTAATGTGACCATTTTGATCTATTTTCTTCCGATAGTTGTTCCACTTTGTTACCCACCACTTTGTGGGTGATATCGATAGGAGGATTTTTTCTCCATGATGGTCCTCAATCAGCATATAATAGCCCCTTGCAGCCCTCAACTAGCTCATTGTTCCATTTCTCTACCACCTAAGCCAACCATGTAGTCCCTCACCCATCTATATTACTCGTATGTTTGAAGGTGGGCCTCTCGAACCTAAAGGTATGTCTTGTCATTTGGTAACTGAGTTATTGGGTTTACTTATATTGTATACATTTAGGCATGGATTAATGGGGGGATTCAACGGAAATATTGGGCTTATTTTGTGCTTCTATCCCCTTGGCCTCTTTTGGATGCTACCCTTGGATTTTAGTCCCATGGAATAGCCTTTATTGATCATTTGGTTATAGGGTGTCACTACATGGAAAACCCCAACTTTGGTTGTGCGGTCCTACTTTGTTATCTACATGTATCACCCCTCTTCCATTCACTATACCCCCATTCATCATCTCTCCCACCTGAGTCCACATTTCCTCACTCAGTCCACATAGGTTTAGCCTCCCCATTCCTTGCCCCCACTTTGGGTTAGTCTTGGAATGATGCCTCGAAGATTGAAGCAACTGAAAATAAAACTAAAAGCATAAATGGACACATTCAATAGGAAAATGTACCACAAGATGCAAAATATGGCCGGGACAAACATATTTAGCATGTGGGAAAAATCTAATGCAGAGCTCTACCCCAATCCATGGCCATCACCCTAGTTCCATAGACCCTAGATGAGCCTCCTTTATCATTCAAGAAGCCATGATTGTCCCAACCCCTTGAGGTAAATGAACCTCCCCACCAAAAAGGGGGTATCCATTGTTATATCTTACACATCATGATAATATCCTTTGAGCCCCGAGCAGTTAATCAAAGAAAAATCATAAAAGGAAAAAGGCATATAAATAAGGGTGGAAAAATCAAGGTCGGGGCACCTCATGTACCACGACTTCTCCCTCCTACACATTATATACCCGGATATGGGATTCCCTTTTTATAGATACCCTTGTGCCCCGATATGTGGCATCGGATTTCCCCTCACATTATATATTCTTTCTCACCTCGTTATCACTTGCCACCACCATTTAAGGGATGTTCCTTGGACATACTATCCCCTCTAAAGGTAGAAACCACCTAATAAGGTACTTGGCTAACCCCCTTTGGAGCTTGGATACATTAGCACATGCCAAAGCCCACTATGGAATGGCATGCCATTATGAACTGTCCACTTGTTTTCCATGGTTTGTAAGCTTCTTTACCAGATTACTTTAATGACTTGTTGTACTGGAAGGCTAGGGAACGCATTGGATCTTATACATGATTGGAGATGGTGTCCATTTGGGTTTGGTATCCCTATATAAGGTCCTAACCCTCTAGAGGGCTACATTGGCACATGCAGGTTGTGTGTAGAGAGCCACGGGCCTCCACAACTGTATACAACACTCTATGGATCCTCAAATATGTTCATATATTGCTCGAGATCCACCTTTTGGATGAGGAAGATGTATCTGGTACAATATGCCAAATTGGCACCACAGGTGCACAACCCACTTTCCAGGTGTCCCAGGACTTTTACATTGAAATGGTGTTGTGGCTCATTTGCATTTACTTTTGAAATATTTATCAAAATACCAAAAAAAAACATATATGTTAGAAAATGTCAAAAAAATTGTATATCAAAAAATAATTTTTATTTATATGTTGGTGTATTAACATTATGTGTAGATATGTGGAGGCAAGTCAATTCATGCTTATTCGCATACAGAACAGTTTAGCTAGGGCACCTCCATTTCATCTCCGCTCCCTACCCTCCCCACCACATCACCTCTTCTCCCCACATATCGGAACTTCAAAATTCCATTACTGATATCCTATCCCCGATATGTTATGAATGTCGATATGCGATTTGTGATAAGTTTTATATCACCGATTGCAATTTGCGATCGGCCCCACCTCCACTTGCCACATCATCCCTACCTTTATCACATATCGCATGTCGCACATTTCAAGCTCAGGAGGAATGGCACTCATGAACTATGTTATGAATGCCGATATGCGATTTTCTATAAGTTTTATATTTCCTATTGTGATTTGTGATTGGCCCCACCTCCACTTTCCACATCATCCCTTCCTTTATCGCATATCACACGTCACACATCGCAAGCTCAGGAGGAATGGCACTCATGAATTATTGTATGAACATCGATATGTGATTTGCGATAAGTTTTATATCGCCGATTGTGATTTGCAATTAGCCCCACCTCAACTTGCCACATCATCCCTACCTTTATCGCATATCACACGTCGCACATCGCAAGCTCAGGAGGAATGGCGCTCATGAACCATGTTGGAATGCCAAAATGAAAAGTGTGACAAGGGTCGAACGTGATATTTTTCAAAGGAAACTTTGAATTTATTTAAAGTACAAGATTATGTGAAGTTGCAATTTTTTATGAAGAAACGTGAACATAGGCACAAGCAGAAGAGGTAGAGTTGGGTATAAGGGTACATGATAACGTTGTTTGAAACGTAGAGGCATAGGCATAGTCGGGAAAAAGGAGCATATGGTGGCACTATTGGAAACGCAACAATTGGGTCAAGTGAGGCAAAGATGCGCTATTGCAGAACTATCTAA
>JAXQQM020057985.1:0-100152 GCA_034641835.2 Pinus albicaulis | reverse complement strand
TCCATTAAATACAGAGCTTTCCATCAAGGAAAATCATATAATAGGATACATGAAACATATTGCCAACATTGTCTTTAAATAATTTACTAATTATGCGGGTTTGTTGCATGTTGTTTATTATTTCAAACCAATAAATAATGGCCTTACTATTGTTTATTATTTTGCAGGATTCGCAGGATTCATTTGATTCTATGGTCAGGTCTCTAAAAAAGCCAATTAAACACTTAAATAGTCAAGATCTGGAAGACAGGCTTTACCCCCACCATAAATTGCTGAAAAACCGGCCTTCAGTTCAGCTTGCTGTGCTGAAGACGAGGGTGGATTTGCATGATCAGTTGAATGAAAATGAATCAGATATTCAGGATGCTTTTGAGGGAAGATCCATAATCCCCATAGATGAAGATCCCATTGCTGCAGAATTTCTATCTGCGTTGAAGCACAAGTATAGTGTTGTATCGGAATACAAATTAGAGGACAACTATACCAAGTCTAAATCAACTGAATCCAGTTCTAGTGCTCTTGAACTTACCGAATTAAAGCCAGAAACATGATTTACAATCTCTAATGGGAACGGGTATGGTAGTTCCAATATTGGATTGGATGTCCGAAGCTCTGCAATAGGCACTGGACCTGATCGTAATGAACCCCAACTAATTCAATGTGATGAAAATATGGACTTTGATGATGATCAGGAAAACAAGCCAGAGCATTTTGGCAATATTGAAGAAACTGAAGAGGTTTCCCGTGATCGATTGAATCAACTCAGCCATAAGACATCTACTGCAGGCTCGTTTGTATCAGAAGGAGAATCGGTTTTGCTTTCCCATGATGATGGATGCTGCTCTTTTCACGATATAGCAAATTCAGAGGTGTGGAGGTTTTAATTATTATACTTAATTTTGGGGTTTATGGGTGTTATAATTTATACATTTTGGGATTTTCTATTAGAAATAGGGAAAAGCCTAGGGGTTAGATTATTCTCATGGTTTAAATTTATATATTTGAAATAAAATTCACCAATTTCTATTTAAAAAAATGATTTGCCTAAATATTTGATGTAGTTTAAATAGGATGTAGTTCATTTCAAAGACTGTTGAAATTTTCTAGAAACTATGATTGGCATTTCAAGAATATTTATGCACTCTTTAAATTTTCCCTTAACATAAAGGGAAGTTGATGTATGAGTAATACTCAGTATTGTTATTTTCCAATCTCCAGGAGAAGGCTGAATATAAAGCTCCATATGGGCTTACCCCAAACATGTGGGGTGATTGCCGGTTGATCAGAGCAGCTGGTTCAGATGGTTGCTCTGGTAAATATGTTGTGGCAGCATCTGCAGGTTGTACATTGGACTCAGGTTTCTGTTCATGGGACTTTTATAATAAAGAAATTATGGCATTCCATACTGAATCAGAGGCCTTCACTTCAACGTCCAGTACCATCTCTCCAGTTTTGGCAGAGAGGGATGTCTCGGGGAGTAATTTTGGCTTTGCAAATGTTGTGCCAGAGAATCAACATTGGTGGTACAGGCCATGTGGGCCTCTTATGGTATCTACTGCCAGTGCCCAAAAGACAGTTAATATTTATGATATTCGTGATGGAGATCCTGTGATTTCAATGTGTTTGTTTTGAAATTTTAGGTTTCATAGTAAATCATCAATGGGCTCTAAAATAAGGCCACATTGAAATCTTGGATACATGTTTCATGCCAAAACTAGTTGTATCTTCCATAAATACACAATCTTGGACCACTCTGTATAAATCTGCTTCTCGGACAATATTACATCTCCCTCATTATACAGGTGGTGTTCTTACATGCATAGCAAAGGCATTGTTTTGGCAATCATTTTTTAAGTCACTAGATATTGTGGGTACAAGGATCTAGGGTCTCCACATGAAATTGTGTTGCCCGGAGACTCACTCTGCCTGTCCTTAAATTTGTAAACATAGTAGTATGCCAATGCTTCTTTCATTTTGTATGCATAAGACGATTTTTTGTCAAAGTCCATAATTGTTTTTAAGTTTTATCCATCCCAATTTTGTTGTGAATGCACAAGTTTTTGGCTCAACACATATCTGTTATATCTTTGTACTTTTCCTTTACTAACTATTTGAAATTTCTAGTTATATTTAGAGGTGTCTTTTAAGGGATGAGGGGAATTACTTGGATTTAGTGTTGCCAGGCTTATCATTTATTCTCCAAATGAAGCCCTGTAATCTGTAACACTATATGGGCATGCAACTCACTTGTTAAAATATAGTTGATACAATACGTTGTACATGAAGCCTGGAATTGTGTACATTCCTGGAATATATTAATTTGCAGGCATGCTTAAAAGAGAGATAGGTTTTGATAAAATCAAAAACCCTGAACATGAAGAAAAAAACGAGGCATTTATTTTATACAGATAGAACCAAGACACTATCTCCTCATTAATAACAAAACCTCAGTCCAAAAATCATATGTACAAATTCTAGAAGTCGAAAGTTGAAAATTTCTGAAATGGAACCATGCCCTTTTCAAAAGAATAAATTTAGTAAAAACGAGGGTGAAGAAAGTTATCTTATCAAAATTTCCACATACCGTGTTAGCAAGGAATGACTCCGAGTCCTGAGCAGTGAGACTGAGGAATTGCTCTTTTGTTGCAGGTTGCAGTTCTCTTCTCCAACAAGATGAAAAGAAAATTCTTAGCTTTGGAGTCGGAAGCCCGAGTCACAACTTGGAAGTTGGTAAGGAAAATTATCAGGGTTGTTGCCAGTTGGCTTGGAGTTCGCAGCCTCATTAATTTTCTTTAATGCATTTCCTTCAATGCTGCAGTTGTCACTGGCCAGCAACCTTTACAATAAAATTTATTAGACCCATCACGCTACGAGGAAAATTTGACGTGATCACTGATCATTGATTTCTTATTGTGATAACAAACATTGGAGATTTACTGTCCTGTTTTAAAGTTTTATATTTTTTTTTTTAAATTGAAACCGCCGTCGGCATACCGACGCCTTGTAAGCGTCGCTCTTTTGATGTTTTGAACGATTTCCATTTTCGTCGGTCTTGTGACGTCCGTCGATATTGCGACAGCTCTAGAAACGTCGGAAGAGCGACAGAAAAAAGAGGTCGGAAGGGCGACGTCCAAAATTTCGGACCACATTTTGTCGGAATTGCGACAGTTCTTCCTGGCGTCGATATTGTGACGCTTCTGGAAAGCGTCGGTCTTGTGACACTTTTGCAATACGTCGGTCTTCTGATACTTTTTTACGGCGTCGGAAATGCGACAGTTTAGACACGTCGGAAAAGCGACAGTATAAAGACGTCGGAACAGTGACGTTCAAAACGTCGGACGACATTTCGTCGGAATGGCGAGACTTTACAAACGTCGGAAGCACGACGTTAAAAAGGTCGGACCAAATTTCGTCGGAATGGCGACATTTTACAAACGTCGGTTTGGGAGGCGTCGGAAGAGCGACGAGTGTTTGGAAGCGACGGGAAGTGTCGGTAGTGCGACACTTTGTAAAGGCGTCGGAAATGTGACTGCACGAGAAACCACGTTTTTCCCGGCCTCAAACTGTCGCTCTTGCGACGACTGTGCGTCGGAAAAGCGATGATTTGGCCGTCGGAAATTGCGCCAAATGTTCTAGTGACCTTTGCCTAAATTTCCTCTTTGCCCATCCTTGTCTTATATTGGACCTTCCTTTCCTGATTCCCAGCAACCAAACATAAACAATCAGACAAACAACCCTGAGCCTATAACTAGCCTAAAATCACAACTTAGAGCTTCAAAGACATACACTTTGACTCATATAGAGAGATCCCTCTCTGGACCTAGGAGGGCTAGATCCTAAGGTCTGAAAGTGGTTCTATGTTGTCTCATCTTTTGGTCTTGTCAACCTGGCCAAAACATGGGAACACCAACACAATTTAGGAGGGCAGTTTTAGTGAAGGGTTGATAACCGAAGTTCTTGAACTTGTTTTACAATGAGGGGAGAAACCCTTCATCCAGCAAGTCAGTGGGGAGGATTATTAGCCATTTTTACATCAAATCATCCACCTCCCAACATTTACCTAGCTGCATAGTTTAATTCATCCCTTGGCTCACTTTTTCATCTTTCTTATTTCTAGAAACCCTTTCTAGGTTCTCTTGGAATTGTGCTAGAAAGCCTAGATATCTGATCTCGAAATTATCTGAGCACTATATCAAAAAATATACGGATTCCTACTTCCCAGCATAAGTTATTTCTTGCAAGATTGTGCACTCATTGCCTCCCAGTAATTTATGTAGCAGCATTTTTTCATGTCTTGATGTATAGGGTCATTTGAGGCTTGTTTTGCATAGCTTGAGTTTCTTTTCCTCAAGATATTTTACTTCATTTTCTGCTATCATATATAATAAAATGGCTCAATGATATTCTCATGCTTTGATGTATTGATATTTACAACATTTTCCAGTTTTATGTTCAATATTCCTATTTTTCCTATTTTGGAATATTACAGTGGTATCAGAGCATAATATTGGCTCAGCCTATAAGGCATCACATATATGTCATAAGAAGAAGAAGAACCTCTCACAGAATGAGAGAAGTGTTATATTAATAGAGGCCAAAGGTTTGATTATACAAACAACGAAGAAGACAAAGGAAAGACTTTGATATCAGGAGAAATGGATGAAAAGGATTTTCCAAAGCTTCTTCTTCAAACCATGCAAGATATTTCCAAAGAAATCAAGGATATGAGGATGGAAAGACAAAAGGAGACCCCAAGGGGGTTTCTCCATGGAGAAAGCTCCGACACTTCACATCACTGGTGTGAGCAACTAGTAGTGTAACAATTTTCCCAACACTCCACCATGCCTACATTCCTAGCAGTGGTAAATGGAGTTGGAGGACCCCAAGAACAAGAAGCTCTTGGTGATTAATTTCTAGAGTATGAATCTCAATCTTAAAGGTTCAAAGAGAATTTGAACTTCCAGGAGTTCTATCACATCAAGGATAATAGGAGACCCCATAATAATAATAGAATGGAGGGTATATGTAGAACAATTATCTGCAGCGTACTATGGGTAAATTATTTCTACCTGCTTTTGATGGGTCATTGAAGTGCACAACCAAGGCTTGGGTGGAGAAACTAGACATATGTTTCCAATTGAACCAAGTACTATAGATTGAAGCTGTAAAGATAACAGTGTTGCGCCTTGAAGGTGAGGCACATGGATGGTGGTTCCATGGTCTATCTACATTGGGGCATGCAAATGTGACTGCATATGAAGAATTCACCTTGAGGTTGGTAGAAATATTTGACCGAAGGGATCCAAAGGCACACTTTGTTAAGCTAGCCAAGCTCAGGTAGTCAGGAAATCCAGAGTCCTATATCTCTGAATTCCTAGAACTTTCCATCATGGTGCCAGATTTATCTACAACTAGGGTAGTATATATGTTCATTGATGGGCTAACAGAGCCTTTGCATGGCTTTGTAAAGTCCACTAGACCAACTACACTCCAAGATTTCATTGAGAGGGCTAGGGACTTACAGGATGCTTTGTGAAGGGCAAGAGCTCCATTTCAGCAAAATCCCACTTTCCAGTGAAAGGGGAAAGAGGTGAAGGCTCCTCTCCCAAAGGAGAACTGGAGAAAAGGACCTCTTAGCGATGATATCCTAAGATATTTGAGAAGGAGGAATCTTTGCTCCACTTGCCAAGAACCATGGGTACCAGGGCATAAGTGTGCTGTGAGAAAGGCACATTATATTGAGGTATTCTTTGATAGTGAAGAGGAGGAAGAAGAGGTGCCAGAAGGAGACATCAGAGTTGTAGCACTAGGGGAGGATCCACCACCACCAGGAGGTGGAAATGGGGCATTTTCTCCAATTGGAGGGGCCCTTGCATCTTTACGGGGAGTACCCAAGTCATTAGGGGAATTTTGATGTCTAAAATGGGCCTCCTAAGAAAAATGTACAATGAAAATAAACTTTACAAGAACCAATAGGATTGAAGATGATGATGTCAACCATGGGGGATTATTCACCATTTTTTAAGTAAAAGGGTAAAAAGATTAAAAAATAATAAATAATAAAACTACTTTTTCAACTCGTATTTTCAACTTATCTCCTAAATTTTTTACTCAAATTTCAAGCGGGAGTACTCGTTGGATGTAAAATTTAATTTCTCATCCAAGGAGTATCCATGTTACATACTTTCGATGGACTCTGCTATGTGAAAAATGAGAAATACATGAAAAAACATGATTGCAATCACGTTTTTCATGTATTTCTCATTTTTCGTATAGCAGGGTCTATCGAAAGTATGCAACACGGGTACTCATTGGATGAGGACTTAAATTTTTCATCCAACAAGTACTCCCGCTCGAAATTCGAGCAAAAAATTTGGGAGATAAGTTGAAAATACGAGTTAAAAGATAAGTTTTTTTCTTTTTTCCCTCTAAAGTTTGATGATGTCATAAAATATTATCTAATTATTTCCACCATTATTTTATAATTTCCTTAGGAGGCCCATTTTAGACCTCAAAATTCCCCTAATGTATCTGACCTTGAGAGTCTGAGGCAGAGTTCAGGGGAAGCGAGTGTCAGTATTGATAGACAGTGGGGCTAACCATAATTTTCTTGATGCTAAACTAGTAAAGAAGAGAACCATACCCCCAGATGATCTTGAAGGATTCATAGGTTTGGTTCCAAGAGCTAGAACCATGCAATGTGTGAAGTATGTTCAGGGATTGTCAGTAACCTTGGGGACATAAAATTTTACTGACTGACCACTTATTTGTGGTCGATATTCCCAACGCCAATGTGATATTTTATGTGCAGTGGATGATTACAGTAGGGAAGGTCACCATAGATTGCAAGACCTTGCAGATGGAATGGAAAGATAATAAGAGCGGTAAGCATAAAATGACCAGGGGCATGCACAGCTATCCACCTCAGGAATTCTTAGCACATAATATAGAGATTGATTTTCATACAGGAGTCAAGGACAAATCATTCTACTTAGATATGCATTCTACTCCAAACAATGATTTTTTGGTATTTGGAGGCATTCCACTAGGAAGGCCCCTGGACTGGAAGTTGGTTAACGAGTTCTCATAACTAGTGGCACCACTCATAGATTTGGCTAAGAGGGGAGCCTTTTATGTGAAAAACATTGCGTATAGGGCCTTTGATTAGCTCAAGGACAACATGAATATTTTTCCGGTATTGGTATTACCAGATCTCACCAAGGCTTTTACGTTGGAATGTGATGCTTCAGGGGTAGGTGATGGCACAGTTATGGTGCAAGAAGGCTATTCCATATCCTTTGAAAGTCAGAAGATACTTCGACATAGGAAGGTGTCTTCCATATATGGGAAGGGGTTGTTGGCCATCATGCATGCATTGGCCAAACTCAAAAAATTTTGGATGGGCAATAACTTCCAAGTGAATATTGACCATCATCATATTCAATATTTTCTTGAGAAAGAACAGCTGCAAGAGAGGCAACAAAAATGGGTTAGCATAATTCTTGCCTATGACTATGACATTGAATATGTCAAAGAGAGAAGCAATGAGGTAGCAGATGCCATAACATAGATACCAGCAAGACTATCACTGATGAGTGTGGACTCAGATTGCGAGTCCCAGCTGTTAGTTGAGTATTCCAAGAACCACTTCACATTTGAGGTACATGATGGGCAAGTGATCAATGATAGGTATAGAGTGATGGATGGGATCATCTACTACCATGATCAGATATTGTTGACTAGAGATTATAGGCTAAAGGATAAAATTGTACATGTAGCACATGGTTCACCACTTTCTGGCCACCAAGGTTTCACAAAGAGATATCAGGCCATTGGTGAGTGATTCTAGTTGAAGGGTCTCGATGAGGATGTGTTCCAACATGTCAAAAAGTGTGTAGTTTGTCAGAGGAATGAAGAATAAATCAACCATCATGCAGGGTTGTTACAACCACTTCCTTTTTTGGGAGGGGAATGGAAGAGCCCTTCTAAGGACTTCATCACTATTTTTCCAAAAATACATGGCAAGGATTGTATCTTTATAATCATTGGTCAACTAACAAAGAATTTACATTCCTTTGCCATATATTTAAAGTGCACTGCTTCACAAGTAGGCAAGATTCTCCTTAGACTTCATAGTTCTACCAAGACCATAGTCAATGATAGAGATATGCACTTCCTAGATGGTTTTGGGTAGGAGTTGCTCCATTTGGGGGATACTAAGTTGATATTGAGCATCATTCATCACCCCCAGAAAAAAAGGAAGAAAGAGGTATTAAACAAGTGGCTAGGAAGCTACTTGTAAAACTATGTTCCGAAGCAGCAGAGAGCATGGATGTGCTGCCTCCACTTGGGGGAATATTGTTACCATCCGAAATTTTATATGGCATTTAGTGTGTCTCCATTTTTGGTCCCATATGGTGATGATGCTCTATTAGTTATTGCTAGGATGGTTGGAGCAAGCAAGGCTCCTAGAATCCAAGATTGGATCCAAGAGCATTGGGATATATTCCAGTCTCTTAAGGAAAATATTGCTACAACACAAGATCAACAAAAGTTATATATATATATCATGGGTGGGTAGAGATATATTTTGGGGTGGAAATTTTGGTCTATCTCCATTTTTAGCCATGCAAACCATCTACATTGAAGGATAAGGGGACTGAGAAGATTTTCCATGGGCCATACAGGGTGATCCATATGGGTTGGAGCTCCCCAACATTTTTTCATGTCTCATGCCTCAAAAATGCCATTGGACAGCATGTAGTTTCCACCATGGCTCTCCCACCTCTTTATGATGTGAACCATTTTTTTTTATCATAAAAGGCTAACTTGGACACTTGGGAGGGGTAGCTAAGGAAAAATTTGATTGGAGAACATCTTATTCAATGGAGGAATATACCAGATGAGGATGCTACATGGGGAGGAGAGAATATTTTACAACATCCATCCTTGTAGTTACCTGAGGACAAACAACATTTGGGAGGGGGGGACTGTAATATTCCTAATTAGCTTTTAGCTATTTAGAGTATCAATTTTTTTTTTCTTAATAAGATAGATGAATAAGAAGGTAGAGGGACCCATAAATATGTTTAGTAGGAATAAAACCACTTCTAGTGTGATAGTGGATTAGTGTATCTAGTTGAATAAAACACTCCTTGGTGTGAATGGGGGTCAATGCATGTGGATGGGGTCAATATTGGGAAAAAAAAAAGTGCAGTCATGGAGGTAGTGGAGAGATATTGGAGGACACTGCAATCATAATGGGAGGGAGTCTCCATGAGAGTAGCATCTTTAATGAGTTGGACCAAGGGGGAGGAGGCTCACAAAGAATATAAGGAAGGATATGGTAGACATAGAGGAAATTCTGAATATTATTTATGTATGGTCTTTTATGACTTTCTACACGCTCTAGCTATTTAGTGGAGTCTACTGTGTTGTTTAGCACAAGGGTGTTTCTGGGAAAAAATCCCACCGTCATCCTCGGGGGACTTTGAGTGACCACTTAGGATAGGTTCCTTTGAGCTTCATTCCATCATCTAGCATTAGGCCAATCTTCATCCACCTTTAGCATCGTAGTCTCCTTCAGGAATTTTTCAATCTAGGAGGGCGGTTTTACTGGAGGGTTGATAACCCAAGTTCTTGAGCATGTTTTGAGCATGTTTTGATATATTAGAAAACCACATTGATCCCTTTTCTATCAGTGCTTCCTCAAATGCAGGAGAAGGTTTGACCTATAGAAGCTCAAGGGAGACGAGTTGGTTGTTGAAAAAAGATGATAAGGTCGAGCTCTCTCATTTTAGAGCCTTGATCTCATCCATGGGGAATCGTCCCTTAGAAAGTGGGCCTTCCTCCTCCTTTAATGGGCTCCCAACCTCCTTTTCCTTGCTATAAATTCACATCCATCATTCCCCCAAGTTTAGACCTTGGTTGATCATTGTGAGACTTATTTGAACTCTCATGCCTTTGCATGCTAGCATCATTATTAAGCCTAAGTGAACGGGAGAAGGAATTATTTTGAGCTAGGTGAAGGAATCATATTTTCACCTAAGGATGCATCCAACGTCAAGGCTTGGTTGTAAGGTATCCTTTTGTAATTTATCAATAATAACATCTGATTTTTTCTTTCTATATTTTTCTACATGATTATGCAAATATTCTAGTACACCTTGATCTTCTAGATAGCCAGTGTTTTCTTTTATTATATATTTTATCAAGTTTACTGTTTTCTCCCGATCATCCACAAATATTTGTGCACCATCAATAGCACGAAGCGGACCTACAAGGATTGTGGATTGAGGTCACCATCAACAGATCCAAGGATAGCGATTGGAAAAAGGTATTTATGTCTCTTTCCTCTTTGCACTGTAAGCATTAGTTAAGAGAGAGCTTATGTTATAAAGAATCTTGTGTTGCTAGACCCACTCTAGGGCTAGAGAGATCGCCTCTATCCGTAAAGGGGATTTATATTGACAATAGAACTGGGGAATCTGATGGGGAGCTTTATCCTTTTAAGTCCTCCTTCCCTGAACTGATCTTGGATCAGTTTATCATATTTTTTAAATTTAAATTTGCTTAAGCCTCTATCAGCTTGTGTAAGGATTTTTTTTCACTTCACCGCGTCAGGTCTGGTGTTTTTATGAGACTTTTTTATTTTTCCCTTGTTTTTAAAGACCAACACTCTTTCCTTCCTCACAATAGTGCTTGTAGCACTGTTCTATATAATACAGTTGTGTTTATTTCCATTTCCTCACCCTTCTGCTTAGCACAAAAGCACTGATCTACGCCTTTGGAAAATTTGAGTTTCCCTCCTAATTTTCCAATGTGTCATGGACCTTGAAGGAGTATGTGAGATCTCAATGATCTACTTGTTGTGTGTTTTAATTACCTACCTTCTCTGAGCAAGTTTGTTTCTTCTCTTTGAGTTGTTGTAATTTTGGGAGCTTTTTTCCATTTCAAACACCCTTTGTCACATTTTATTATCCTGTTTCCAAGAGGGTTGGTGTATGCTTTAGTCATCTCTGCATTTCTAATTGTTTCCCTTTGGTTCAGTCTCAAGCACAAGATTACATTTTTTTTGGAACACAATTCTAGAAGAGTATTTTTTGTATAAATTCAAAAGAAATTGAAAGTGATTTTCTTTTTCGTTTGTGATTGAGATTATCTTTGTCCCTTTAAGAAGAGTGAAAAGCATTTCATTTGAGCATTCTTTAAAGCGATTTTTGTTTGGTTCGATTGAAAGAAAAGTAAAGTGATTTTTCATTTCTTCCTTCATTCATTTGTTTCGATTTTTATTACATTTCAAAGTACAAAAAAAAAAAAAAACTTTCATATTAGTGAAAGGAAAGGTATTTTCATTTTCAATAAGTTGCATTTGTTGGGAAAGTGAATTCAATTGGAAAAGCATTGCATTTTCAAAACTCTGAAATAGTTTTGAGGCATTATTGTTGCTCCATTGAGTGCATTCTTGCTTCTCTCTTCCCTAAATAGTTTAGGATTCATCGAAATTGAAATCTTGTTTCTTGCATTTAGTTTGCAGCATAAGGATTCAGGTGACATTCGATTTGAGCCTTGAAACTGAAAAAGTTTAATCAAGATCAACTTAAAATGAACCCAATTTACCCTAAGGAGCATTGGAATTAATGATAATATTTAGTGGTCTAGGCCATAGATGTGTTCTAGCATGGTTAAACGTAGGAGCTGTCACCACTGGTCTACGTTACAACCTGGGGGTGATATCCTGTTCCACGTATGGAAGTATATTGATGCATGACAAGTATAGTTCGGGCTCAACCTAGTCTCCTAAATTGAGTTCATTTAATTTTCAACCAGGGTTGGTAAATTGCTGAAGTGAGGTGCATTGTATGTGCCTAGGTGTTTGTTTCTTACTGTGTTGTGTCTAGTGTTTTATGATGTTTTTGGTCTTTTTATGGTTTTATGTTCACAAGGGAAAGAACTAAATGTTGGTGGAAAGAAGCTATTGGTTAAAAACAGAGTGAAGCCTAATTTGTTGATGACAAATGACAAATGCAAATGAAAATACTGACACCGAACCAAACCTAAACTATGACTAAGGAAAATACAAAGCTTGATAATGACTTCAAGAAAATAAATCACAACATGAACTTAACTTGTCCAATTCTTTCATTAAAGGTATTTTGGAAGAGCTTGAGAAATGGGCAGCTAAGTATAAAAATTCTCCTAACTAAACAATTAAACAATCAGCTTATAATGATACAACATCTTATCCATGATTAAAGGTTTGTTGAAGCATATTTGGAAGAGAACATTGGTAACATCATAAGATATCTAATCTAAAACTAGCTCCTAATTCTATTCTGCAACTTAGTTTAACATCACTAAACCTTACTCAAAAGTTAGAGATTTCCTTTTAGAATAGTCTTGAGGAAAGGCTTGTTTGTGAAATGGTAAAGAGGTTGCAAAAGTACTCCAGGCCTTGGACTGATACTGTCTTCTGTCCGGATGATTATGAGTTAATATAGGTTTGGAACAAAAGAATTTTTGTAAATAATGAAGGCCGTGGTATTTAAGTTTAACAACTAATGTAAATTAATATGCAATGGATGACAACTAAATGTGGAATGTAAATACAGTGGGCTAAGCTAAAACTGAACTAAGGTGTCACTAGTCTACAGTGAACTATGCTAAACTAAAAAGCCATTATCAAACTTGAAACAAAATAACAGAGCATGAATTGAATGCAATTTGACTCCGGAGTGCCCTAACTAAGTTATCATGCAATTAATCTATGGGATTCTACAGCCTATTTCGTTCATCATGAATGGTATTTTGGAAGAGCTTGTTAGAACAATCCTGGTTGTACAATTCAATGCAAATGCAAACATAAAGACTGAAAGCAATTACAATTAAAAACTAAGACATCACAACTATTTCCTACCCATTGTTATGATATTTTGGAAGAGCGTTTTAAGAGTAAGATAAGCTATGCTACTTAGTGTAAACAAGCAACTGAAACCTTCAGTATCACAGTCATGCCTTAGTCATCATAATGATTTTTTGGAAGAGTTTACTAGAATAAGTTCAACTGTGATAATGAACAAAAGAAATTGCAATTAAAATCTATAACACTACATCCATTTCTCATTCATTATAATGATCTTTTGGAAGAGTTTCTTAGAACAAGTATAGCTATAGTGACTAATGAAATTAACTATGAACGCAAACTTCAAAAACTTGAAAATGAACTAAGATACTTATCTAAATTACGAAAGTAAAGCCGCTCAGGAGGTAGGGGCCCTCTACCACCAGACGGAATCTAACTCAAGATCAACTCAACGCGTTCAAAGCAATGTTGTCTTCTTCATTAAAGGAAAATAACTTAAAAACAGAGTATTCTCGGTCTTCAGAAATATAGCAGTCAATCCACGAAATCTAATCAAAATCTAGAGCTTGTCTCTCGGTTTCCCGAGTACATTTATAACAAATCTTCATAACAGAACTTGCAACAATACGGGGATCATTGTCTTTTCATATCAAAATCGTACTAGAACTCTAAAGATGGCAGCGTAAAGTGACAAAGGACATCTGGACTGTCCTTGTCCTATTAGGAGTCTGCCTCCTTGTATGAGTTCCCACGTACAAAACCACATCCAGAATTCCGTTCATTCTTCATGGTGAGCAACAAACGTTGAGGACATGATGTGGAATATACCCATGTGTGGCTTTTCCTGAGAGGACACCTGGAACATCCTTGAACGTGAAGACAGCTACAAAATTGGCGGTTAGCTATGGAATGTCTGCATTCTGTAGCTAGTTTCAGTTCAAAATGCATTACAATGACAAAATCACAAAACTTAGCAAGTTAGCCATGATATTCATTCTTAAAGTAATTTTAACTAATTTCATTGATCATTTGGGCCTGGGATAACAATGGACAAAGGAAAATGGAGTGAAGTAAGATGAAAGAAAGAAAAATCTTGGGGCACAACATACCCCCACTACTGACTTCTTGCATGTCCTCATGCAACTTATTCCATAAACTCAAAGACTTCTACAAGAACATCCAACCCTCTTCTTCTTCTTTGCCTGGAAGTTAAAGGTCTTCTGGGCTTCCTGATGACTAAATTGAACCTTAAATTGGTAAGTGCCCTGATTAAATTCTTGTTCCTCCTTTTCAAATTTTCATTAGCCTTTTCCACTTTGTCCATTTGTAGAGACAGGGTTGAGTTCATACTGGTTTTGAGTTTGACTTGTTCCTTCAGAATATCATTCTCAGTTCTGATGTGTCTATTAAGTACTTCCAACTCGTACCTATCTCTTCTTAACACATCTATTTCGGACAGTGGAGGACTAGGGGTTCTATCTCTACTCTCTGAAGCTTTCCTTTCCAATGTTTCAACATAGTTATAAATTTCTTGCTGTGCAGGGTCAATTTCAGGGGCTTCTTCATCAAAATCTTCTTCAACATATTCTTCAATAGATGTTTCCTCATCTTCTATGTTTATCACCCCAGTTTGTTTGATCTGTGTTTTCCTTAGTTTCCCCCTGAGTCTATGGCTCCTTCTTGGCTGGGATGGTCCCTCTCCTTTTTCTGTGGCAAATTTTCTGATTACCCTCTCTTCCTTAAGCTGTCTCTTAATCTGAGTCAACTTCTCAGAGATTATTTCTTCACTGCTATCTTGAATTGCTTTATCAGTTTCAATTTTAGAGGCTCTCCATTTTCTACTTCTCTTTGTAGGCTGATGTTCAGGTGAAGGCTCTTTTGGTTCCTCAAAGTGATTTCTCACCAAGAAATTATCCCAAGTATCTTTTGTTTTGGCTAAATGGTGTTCGATTAGAATCTTAACCAAGCCATGATGGTATAGAGTTGTCTCTAGGAATTGGACTCTCCTTTGAACACTTGAAGCCATCTTTTTTAAACTTTGAAGCAAGAAATAGGGTAAATTAAGCTCTTTTTCTAGAAAATGCATTATCAACCTAATATGGTAAACATAAAAAGTACCATATCTACCTTCACAAGTGATAATTTTTTGTAGAATAAGCAATATGTTTCTCCATTTATTCTTTAATGCAGAGCTTGGAATTCCCTTTTTAAACACAGTGACATCCATACCTGGTGATTTGAGGATTTGCTTCCATGATTCATTATGAAATTCTCTGTTCTTAAACCATCTTTCTCCATGTCTAAGCAATCCTGTTGCTTCTGCAATAAAAACCTCTGTGACAGTGAATTTAACATCTCCAACTTCAACCTCGGCTCCTTTGAATGACCTTGCAAATGTTTTAGTAACTTCTTTGTGGAAGCCATTAAATTTATCAAGGAATTGTAGCCATCCTACCTGTTGCAACATTTCTCTGCTTTGAGGGTATCCTTCCAGGTATTTTGTGCCCACTGGTTCAGTTCTTACAATGAGGCCCATAATTTCTTCTTCAATCTTCAGATTAGTACTCTTTCTGCTCACGGAGACAATGACTTCAACCTTCAAACTGATATACCTCTGCTTCACGGTGATAGTGCTTCAATCTTCAAACTGATATACCTCTGCTTCACGGTGACAATGGCTTCAAATTTCAAACTGATATACCTCTGCTTCTTGGTGACAGTGGCTTCAAATTTCAAACTGATATACCTCTGCTCACAGTGATAGAGATACCTCTGTTTTACAAAATGAAATGATGAAGGGTTGGCTACGGGATGGAGTAATAGGGAGTGGTTACGGAACGAGTTAATGAAGTGAGGTGAAGAAAACAAATCAATGAGTGAAAAGACTGCGAATTTTTTTTTACAACGGATTCAAAAATCATCATTAAATGATTTGGCTGGGTGACGTAAGAAAATCAAACACTTCAGCCTTTTAACCGCTTAAATGATGATCGGGTATAGAATTTGAAATGAAGGATTTTTATCCAAAGTTTTGCGGAGGGTATATTTGGCATGATCAATAAAAATAATCAAAACAACTTTTCGAATGATTCATAACTAGACTATACTAAAGTTTTTCATGAAATGCCATTATAATCAGAACTTTTTACCTTTGCTTTTCATCTACTTTTTGTGGTCTTTGTATACTTTGTTCTCCTCTGGACACCATTACTTTGTGAGTCTTTATAATCCTTCTTGATTCTTCTTGTTCATGGATATACTGGATCATCTTGTTGCACTTCAAATGTCTGTTGATCAGTGCCTTTAGGATTTGTAGCTGCGGAATGACTGTCTGGTTGCGGAAAGTCTGATTAGCTGCAGAATGTCTATTTAGCTGCAGAATGTACCTGTAGAGAATTTTAATCATGGAATGGAGTGGTTTGGAATATACATGGAATATTTTATGGAATGGGTGAAGATAGATGATGAAACATGGTATAATGGAATATGTATGAAGTGAATGATGGAATGGGATGGATTACAATTTATGAAATGGAGTGGAAGAATATAAGAAATGGCCTGCAATCCATGACATGTGTTATTCATTTGCATAAAAACATCAAACTTTAAATTTTGATATGGAAATGAGGTGGATGAAGTATGGAATGAGATGAATGAAATATGGAATGAAGTGAAGTATGAATGAATGAATGAAATGGAGTATGGATGGATAAGTAAATGGAATGAAATGAAATGAGATGGATCATAAGTGCAATGGATTTGAACTTATGATTTTGACAGCTGCTTGTAGAAACAAAATGGAAAAGTTAGAGTGTCAAAAAGACTCTTATTTTCACCCTATCTTTTCCGTATAAACATGCCAATCAGTTATTGGTTTTCATGTTTATACTTTATTATTATTATTATTATTATTATTTTTTTTCAAAGAAATGACTTCAGAAAATTTAATCAAGTTGATGAAGAAGAAAGATTCTTCTTCATTAACTTCACATCACTGTTTTCCTGGAACTTCTTGAAAAATTCTTCTCTTGAGAGTGGTTTGTGATACAACTTCAATCTATGACCATTCACAAGAAAAGTAACCTCTTCTTCATCTATTGTCCTGATTTTTACTGCTCCATTGTCAAAAATTTTAACAACTTCATATGGCCTAAGCCAATGTGTTTGAAATTTACCTTGAAAATCCTTGAATTTTGAATCAAACAAGAGAGCCCAGTCACCTTCTTTGAACTTCTTCTCTTTGATGTACTTGTCATGCCATATAGTCCTTTGCTGTTGGACTAGACTTGTTTTCTGAACTTCATCTTGTCTGATCTCATCCAATTCATTAATCTGCTCCAATCTATGCTTTTGTGCCTCCGTTAAATCAAGTCCTAGCTGAACTGCCATTTTGAAAGTTTGAATCTGGAACTCTATGGGAAACAAAACTTGCTTTCCATAAACAATTTCATAAGGAGTATGACCTGTTGTGTTTCTCCATGTAGTTCTATAGGCCCACAAGGCTTCAGGAAGCCTATCTACCCAATCTCTTCTATGTAAATGAACAGTCTTTGTTAGGATTCCTTCAATGACCTTATTAGTAGATTCCACTTGACCATTTTCTTGTGGATGATAAGGAGTCGATTTTCTATGCCTGATTTTGTATCTCTCCATCATTTGTTCCACTAGCCTTGATGTAAATTGAGCTCCTTGATCTGTAACAATTTCCCTTGGGACACCAAAACGAGTAAAAATATCCTCAAAAAGAAAAGTAACTACAGATGCTTCATTAGCAAAAATTAATGGCTTGGCCTCTACCCATTTGGTAACATAATCAGTGCAAACTAATATATATCTTTTTTGTCTTGATGGAGGACTAATAGGTCCTACAAAATCCAAAGCCCATTTTTCAAAAGGTTTAATATGTACCTGAGGTTGTAATGGAATCTCACTTGAAGGAGAAGGTTTCCCTACCCTCCGGCAACTGTCACACCTTTTGACATACTCTTTAGCATCTTTAAACAAGGATGGCCAATAATATCCTAAATGAAGGATCTTATAAGCTGTCCTTTTATCAGCAAAGTGTCCGCCACAAGGTTCATCATGACATGCTTTGAGAATCTCAGGCATCTCATCTTCCCAAACACATCTTCTAATGATCAAATCTGGAGCTGTCTTGTACAACTCATTAGCAACCCATGAATATTTTGCACTGTCAAAAATGATTTTTATTTTATCTCTTGCATTCATTATTGAAGGAAATTTTCCTGAAACTAAATAATTAGCAATGTCAGCAAACCAAAGAGTTTGAGTAGAAATTGCAAAAAGATATTCATCAGGAAATTGATCTTCAACTGGAGTGTCATCTTTGATGTTTTGGAGTCTAGATAGGAAATCAGCTACTGTGTTTTGTTTTCCAGGCCTATCTAGAATGGTAATGTTGAATTCTTGTAAAAGCAATAACCATCTTATGACTCTGCCATTAGTAATTTATTTGTTCATTAAGTATCTAATTGCAGAATGATCAGTGTGAACAAAAGTTTCATAGCCTGTTATATAGTGTCTGAATTTGTTTATGGCATGAACAACAGCTAAAAACTCTTTTTCAGTTACAATATAGTTTAACTTTGTAGGAGTCAAATGTTTACTGGTATAATAGATGGCATAAGGAATCAAATATTTTTTTCCCAATACTGCTCCTAGAGCTGTATCGGAAGCATATGTTGAGATATGAAAAGGTAACTTCTAGTTAGGTCCCCTTAATATAGGTGCTTCAGAAATTTTTGTTTTTAGGGTCTCAAAGGCTAACTGGCAATCAGAAGTCCATTTTAATTCACAATCTTTGGTAAGTAATTTGAAGAGTGGAGATGCTATCTTGGTGAAGTTTTCTATAAATCTCCGATAATATCCTGTAAATCCTAGAAAAATCCTAACATCTTTTTGACAACTTGGAATAGATAAGTTAGAGATGACTTCAACTTTTGACTCATCAACTCTAATCCCATCCCCTGAAATATGATGCCCCAAAACAATACCTTCAGTAAACATCATGAAACATTTCTCATGACTAAGTGAAAGATTTGCTTCTTGACATATCTTTAAAACTTTTTCCAAGTTTGCTAAAGCTTCTTCAAATGTGTTTCCATAAACTGTGAAATCATCCATGTATACCTCTACACAATCATGTATTAGATCTGAAAAAATTCCTAATACCGCCCTTTGGAATGTTGCAGGTGCATTGCATAATCCAAATGGCAATACTCGGTAAGCATAGGTACCCCAAGGACATGTAAATGTGGTTTTGTCTTGATCTTCAAGTGCTACTTGGATTTGATTGTAACCACTAAACCCATCTAGGAATGAGAAGTACTTTTTGCCAGCTAATGTATCTAATACTTGATCTATGAAAGGTAAAGGAAAATGTTCTTTAAGAGTAGCTTTATTTAGTTCTCGGTAGTCAACACACACCCTCCATTTTCCATTTTTCTTTGGCACAATTACCAAAGGAGAAACCCACTGACTATCTGAAATAGGATAGATGAAATTGACATTTAACAATTTTTTCAATTCTTCTTTAACAATTTCCCTAAGATTTGGATTCATCCGTCTTTGAGGTTGTCTGATTGGTTTGCAATTTTCCTCTATATAGATGTGATGAGTGCAAGTCTTGGGGCTTATCCCTTTCATGTCATTGTACTCCCATGCATATGCAGAAGAATGTCTCTGTAATACTTTGACTAACTCTTCTTGTTGAGATTTTTCTAGGTTCTTGTTTATGTTCAAAGTTTTGCCCGGAAATATCTCACTTGTAGAGCTGCCAAATTTATCCATAGAATGAAGAGACATCTGCCTTGATGACAAAAACTCAATGTTGGATCCCTCTTGAAATGGTTCATGTTTGTATTCTGAAGAGGATTCAAAGTTTTCTAGAGTATTCAGAATTTGATTATCTTCACTAATTTCTGAAATTGTGAAGAGAGGTTGTAAATCTTCTTCATCCTCTATCCATTGAGTATCATCTAAATATGTAATTGTCCTAGCTGGAGGATACAAAGTGAATTTCTTAGTTGAACTACCATCAGAGATGTACATATCACCGGATCTACAACTAATAAAAGCATCAGCTGTAGCCAACCAAGGTCTTCCTAATATAACATGATGTCCTCCTAGATTATTCTTAGGAGTTAGGATCATGAAATCCATAGGGTACTCCCAAGAATCTAGGGACACTGGAATGTCTTCTATTACCCCATCAGGTTTGATCACAGATCTGTCTGCTAATTGTAATAATGTGGGTGTAAAGAGAAGATTAGGAAGTTTCAGTTTATCCATGATTTGTCTACTCATGATATTGATCGCTGCTCCTAAATCAATGAGTGTGTTTTGGATTTCAATTCCATTGATGTGAATTTTAACAACTGGATTTCCTGGGTCAAGATACTTTGGAATAGCAATCTTACCCATCATAATGTCTGCTATTTTTCCTGCCATTTGAATTTTCTTTGTTTCTCTTATTATTTTTCTTGTTTTCTTCATGCTCAACTCCTTTATTGTTTTGGCTAAAATTGGAATTTCCTTGATGGCTTGTAATAATGGAATTTTAATGCAAACATTTCTCATCTCATCTAGGAAATCATAATTAGGCACCATAATTTGTTTTTCTACACCTCTATCAATTTGTAATCTTTCTGGAAAGGGAGGTATAGAAGTAGATGTTGATGGCTGCTCTAATACATGAGTTGAAATTATTGGATCTTTTTGCTTTAATTTTTCAGTGTTTGGGTCTTGAAAAGATGTATCTTCTTCAAGACTTTTATTCACCCGTAGAGAATCTTCCTCAGAGTTATCTTGTTATTGTATGATCACAGAAGGTTTCCTCTTTTCAAGTATTCTTCCAGACCTAAGTTGAACATCACTAAGGTCTAAAGGAGTAATTAAATAAGTTGGAAACTGTTGGCCTTCTATCATGTATGTGTTCTGAGGATTTTTATTATTGGGGTTTGGTATGGGTTGAGTAGGTAACTGATTTGATTTTTGAGGAAATGGTAATAGAAGTGGTTGATTTTTATGTGGTAGGTTCTGATGATGTTGTTGAAAATTTTGTTGAGTATTTTGAGGATAAAAATGTGGGTATGGTGGATACTGATAGTACTGAGAGTATCTTCCATAGGGATTTTGTGCCCCTTGTGCCCAAGCTTGAGATTGATTTTGAAATTGAGGCCAAGGTTGCTGCCAAGAATTCCAAGGTGGAGGTTGGTTATACATTTGATCATGGAATCCTTTTGTTTGAGGTCCTTGCCAAGGCCTTCTAGAGACAAAATTGAGAGATTCTGTGGAATCTGTAGGAGTTTCCTCTTGAAAGACAGCTTTGAGACCAGGAAGGGAAGGACAATTCTTGGTCTCATGTTTTTCAGAACAAATGACACAGGTCTCTACAACTTTTACATCCAAAGGACACTCTCTCAAGGCATGTTTATTTCTACATTTGGGACAAAATATTGCTAAGGCATCAAATTCAGCTTTTTGCTTGTTTTGTATCTTAAGGGTGTCTATTTGTTCACTAAGACTCCCTAAGATGTCAGATTTGAAATCATCAAGCATATGTCCTATTTCTGACCTACTTACTGTCCCAGAAGCAGACTTACTTGCCCTTGCAAGAGTAGGATCTCTTGGACCTTTTACAGTTTTAGATTTCCCTCTTGAAAGGTTGATACATAACTCAGATATTTCAGGTAATGTGAGCTGTGATATATCCCCTTTTCCCATCATGTTAAGGATATCCAACCATTCATCCTTAATTGTTTTCAACAAAAGAGCTTTTAAGGTGTCTTGATCTAGGTTTTCCATTTTTTCTCTTTTGATGTTGTAATGAAATCTCTCCAACAAATCTTCCAAGTTTTCATCTTATTTTTGTAACATCTTAAACACTTCTTCCTTATGATTGACCGGCATAAAATAATCCAAATACCTCTCTAGAAATGGTTGTTTCATATCTGCCCATGTCCTAATAGAACTGTTGATCAAACTCATAAACCACTTCAATGCTGCTCCTTTCAATGTTGAAGGAAATAGTTTAAGTTTTTGAGTATCTTGTAAGTAGTCATAAGTTCTACATAGGACTTCAAATTCAAATAGGAAGGTTTCAGGATCTTCAGTTTTAAGTCCATAGAAGTTTGGAAGGACAGAGGGTGAAATGTTTTTCATGGTTGTATTGGTTTCTTCATCTATTATAGGAAACCCAAAAGAGCTTCCCATTTCTCTTCTACCTCTTCCTCCTTTTGCACCTCTACCTCCTTCTCCTCTACCTCTACCTCTACCTCCAAATAATGTGTGTTCTCCATTAAAGACTCCTCCTCCCCCTTCTTCTGCCATGGTTGATTCTCCCGTGGAAGTGGAAAAGTTTGTGTCCCTAACAGGAGTCTTTGGATCTTCTTCTAAGGCAGGTCCAGTTGATGAAGTGGAAGGTTTCTCTAATGGAATATCTGATCTTAGGTCTTCTAGAAGTCTAGGATCAGTAAAGGATGGAATGTGGGTCTGAGTTGAAGGTGTACTAGCTCTTGGTCTAGGTGAAACAAGTGGTGTTCTAGGAATCAAACTTCTGTTTCTGCTGCTTATGAATCTACCCCTTGAGTCTCTCTCTCTACACATATAATTGTTTTTGGGAGTTAAGAAACAAAGGTTACCTAGTTTTCACTTCCCCGGCAACGGCGCCAAAATGTTTGGGCTCAACCTAGTCTCCTAAATTGAGTTCATTTAATTGTCAACCAGGGTTGGTAAACTGTTGAAGTGAGGTGCACTGTATGTGCCTAGGTGTTTGTTTCTTACTGCGTTGTGTCTAGTGTTTTATGATGTTTTTGGTCTTTTTATGGTTTTATGTTTACAGGGAAAAGAACTAAATGCTGATGGAAAGAAGCTACTGGTTAAAAACAGAGTGAAGCCTAATTTTTTGATGACAAATGAAAAATGCAAATACTGAGACAGAACCAAACCTAAACTATGACTTAGCAAAAATACAAAGCTTGATAATGACTTCAAGAAAATGAATCACAACATGAATTTAACTTGTCCAAACCATTCATTAAGGATATTTTGGAAGAGCTTGAGGAATGGGCAGCTAAGTGTAAAAATTATCCTAACTAAACAATTAAACAATCAGCTTATAATGATACAACATCTTATCCATGATTAGAGGTTTGTTGAAACATATTTGGAGAAGAACATTGGTAACATCATAAGATCTCTACTCTAAAACTAGCTCCTAATTCTATTCTGCAACTTAGTTTAACATCACTAAACCTTACTCAAAAGTTATAGATTTCCTTTTAGAATAGTATTGAGGAAAGGTTTGTTTGTGAAATGGTAAAAAAAAGGTTGCAAAAGTACTCCAGGCCTTGGACTGATACTGTCTTTTGTTCAGATGATTATGAGTTAATATAGGTTTGGAACAAAAGAAGTTTTGTAAATAATGAAGGCCGTGGTATTTAAGTTTAACAACTAATGTAAATTAATATGCAATGGATGAAAACTAAATGTGGAATGTAAATACAGTGGGCTAAGCTAGAACTGAACTAGAGTGCTACCAGTCTACAATAAACAGTGCTAAACTAACAAGCCATTATCAAACTTAAAACGAAATAACAAAGCATGAATTGAATGCAATTTGACTCCGGAGTACTCTAACTAAGTTATCATGCAATTAATCTATGGGATTCTACAACCTATTTCGTTCATCATGAATGGTATTTTGGAAGAGCTTGTTAGAACAATCCTGGTTGTACAATTCAATGCATTTGAATGCAAACATGAAAACTGAAAGCAATTACAATTAAAAACTAAGACATCACAGCTATTTCCTACCCATTGTTATGATATTTTGGAAGAGCTTTTTAAGAGTAAGATCAGCTATGCTACTTAGTGTAAACAAGCAACTGAAACCTTCAGTATCACAGTCATGCCTTAGTCATCATAATGATTTTTTGGAAGATTTTACTAGAATAAGTTCAACTGTGATAATGAACAAAAGAAATTGCAATTAAAATCTATAACACTACAACCATTTCTCATTCATTATAATGATCTTTTGGAAGAGTTTCTTAGAACAAGTATAGCTATAGTGACTAATGAAATTAACTATGAACGCAAACTTCAAAAACTTGAAAACGAACTAAGATACTTATCTAAATTGTGAAAGTAAAGCCGCTCAGGAGGCAGGGGCCCTCTACCACCAGAGTAGCACAAAATCTAACTCAAGATCAACTCAACGCGTTCAAAGAAATGTTGTCTTCTTCATTAAAGGAAAATAACTTAAAATAGAGTATTCTCGGTCTTCAGAAATATAGCAGTCAATCCACGAAATCTAATCAAAATCTAGAGCTTGTCTCTCGGTTTCCCGAGTACATTTATAACAAATCTTCATAACAGAACTTGCAACAATACGGGGATCATTGTCTTTTCATATCAAAATCGTACTATAACTCTAAAGATGGCAGCGTAAAGGGACAAAGGACATCTGGACTGTCCTTGTCCTATTAGGAGTCTGCCTCCTTGTATGAGTTCCCACGTACAAAACCACGTCCAAAATTCAGTTCATTCTTCATGGTGAGCAACAAACGTTGAGGACATGATGTGGAATACACCCATGTGTGGCTTTTCCTGAGAGGACACCTGGAACATGCTTGAACGTGAAGACAGCTGCAGAATTGGCGGTTAGCTATGGAATGTCTGCATTCTGTAGCTAGTTTCAGTTCAAAATGCATTACAATGACAAAATCACAAAACTTAGCAAGTTAGCCATGATATTCATTCTTAAAGTAATTTTAACTAATTTCATCGATCATTTGGGCCTGGGATAACAATGGATAAAGGAAAATGGAGTGAAGTAAGATGAAAGAAAGAACAATAGTGGGGCTCAACAAGTATATTTGGGGTGCTCCCATCGAACGTTTATGCATTAGAAAACACTACTATGATTGGAATCCCATGTATCATTGCATATATTTGGGGAGACACCACTTCGTTACAAGCCTGCTATAGGTAACCGAGTTAGCCACCCTGTAGATGTGATACACCGAACACAACATTCGAGGAGATTGGTTGTTGTACATTAAGTCCTTGGTAATTCAAATTTAATTTGATCACCAAGGTGTATATTGTAGTTCATGGATACTTGGTAAACCTTTATGCATAACACACCCTTTTTTTTTATTTTTGTTAATTCTAAAAGTAACTGCCCACAAAAACATCTCACTTATACAGTTCTCTAGCTATTATTGCTTGGTATGTTGTGATTCTAATCACCTCTCTCCCTTTTTATGTTATTCTCAAAGGTCATCATGGAAAAATCATCTAATTCACCCCCTCCCTCCTCTAACGGATCTAAAGAACCTCCTCATGAGGTCCCTCATTTTTCGGTTGGACCCCTCAAAGCATGAGGTGAAGAGCTTGGAATTATCATCAGTGTTCAACCCATATCATCTTGAGCACCTCCTAATGATTATCCTTGGACTACATCGAAATAATATGAACCTAAAACCCCCGAGCAAGCTGCACAGTTCTCAGCCTTTCCTTTGAATCTACTCTTTGATCCGATTTTAGTCTTGTCTTAGCAACCTTATAGTGCTTTCGATCAGGCCAAAATCCCTTTTCGAGCTTCTCCAATAGCATCTCATTCTACTATCTGTCGATTGTTTCCTAATGAAATGGCATCAAATGTTGATGATGTTCCATTCATGAGTGCTCCTCAAATCACTCTTCGTGAAACCTATGGCTCGTATATCCTGGAATCCTCTTCATCGATTTTTCCCTCTGAGGGAGAATTGCTCAGATCCACACCTCATGATTTAGGTAGTGGAACCAAAATACTGTCTATTTATATTGCATCTGTGCTCCCACACAGTTATACCTCTTTGGGAAACCTTAGTTCTGGAGCTTTCGGTGGTACACATTTATTTTCGGATCTCATTTGGTCAACGGGTATTCCTCCGTATTCCGACCCATTTATTTGGAATGTGGTCGCGGTGTCTCAACCTATTGTTCAACCGATGGTCACCATTGGTCAAATTATCATGTCGTTCAGATCCTCTGTTCCCTTTTTTCCATCTATGATTACTATAGTCCCCCCCTTGAGTCGTAAATCCATTATTTCGTCTATGCCTTTGGGGTAGTCTAGCCCTCTCTATGTACCTCCCCTTTTGGGTGGGGAGTAGCTGAGTTATGGGTCTATTCCTAGTGCGAGTCAACCTCATGTTCAATTTTCCCAGATTTAGTATCCTTTTCCATAGCTGAACGCAACATATCTGTATGTTCAAAAAACTAATACTCCTTACATTCAAAGGTTGAACATACAATATCAACAATATGTCCAACAGCCTCAACCTTTTCTTAGTGTTGTTGTGACTAATCCTCAGTTTGGTTCTTACAACCAAGTTGGTCTAAATCTCCTTCTAGGTAAATCTGATCCTTTCACTCTTCAATCTGGTGCTCAAAATCAGCCATTTCCTCAAGTTCAGTACCAACAACCCCAAATTAAGCCTCAACCTGGTGCTTCATATCAGTAAAATCCTCATTAATTGGAGGCCTAGAGAGTACCTCACGTTGGACCCTATATTCGGAAAGGACGATAGGCTAGACCTAATGTTCAATAGGGGCCATAGGCTAGACCTTATATTCAGCAGGGACTGCAAGGTGGACCCTACTTTTAGCAGGGACCACAAATTGGACCTCATGTTCAGTAGGGACCTTATCCTGGACCCCATGTCCAGCAAGGTCCAAAACCTCAGTTCCTGTAGGGGTCGTATCAAAAACCCCAGCCAGGTCCTTATCAATAATATTTGCAGCAAGGTCCTTACCAGCCATTGGGGAAATATTTATATCTGGGTTAGCATCCACCCCATTTGGGGCAGAATCCTTATCAATCAGGTAGGAAGTCCCCAACCTTTCTCTCCTCATCATCCCCCTTTATCTTTCTTGGTTGCGTTGGAATTTTCGGATGTGTCTGTTAATCTCTTGTATTTTATAGTATGACTAAATAAATATGGATTTTCCACTGTCATATGAAAATAACATTCCCTGATTGCCATCTTATTTTTAGAAATCTCACTGCCTTCATTATATTCATTGAACCTATTTCACTTTCTCTCATTTCACCTATTAAAATCACCCTCTCATTCCAAGAAATCCATGTTTAGCCTTAACCCCTATTTTCACCCTTTTCCCCTACCTAACACTCCATTTTCCTCATACAAACCTTTCCCCTTCATTCATTTCCCTCCTTTCATTAAAAAACAATGTAAAAACACCTTTTTACATTGTTTTATGATAAATATATTTCATTCGGGCCCCACTATTTAAAATAAGACCCTTTTTTATTTTAAAAACCCAACACCCCTTATATGCTTTAAGCCCTCACTTTAAAGACTTTAAACTCCGCTCTAGACCTTAACCCCGCCACTTCTTTAAAACACCCAAATCCTTCATATTTTAAACCCCTATCACAGAATTTACCCCCGCTCTCATAAAACCTTGGCCCACCTTATATTTAAGCACACCAGCTTAAATAAACCCCACTCCCTGCATTATCAACACCCCGCGGTAATCCTTTTTAAACCTTCCATCGTATTCAAAGATCCGAGCCCCACCTTTCTAAACCTACCAACTGTCCAATTCCCCAGATCACTGTTGGATCAACTCCTCCCAATCGAGTGACCCTAATCCCACATCGCAAATCCAAATGTGTGATGGTTAAGAAACTTTGGACCATGCGATATCGGTGTTATTATCGCATGTCCTCCCTACCACGTGTCTCTCATCCTATGGCATCGCATCCCCACCAATAAAACCGCCTCACCACTCTCATCTCGTGCGAAAACCACTTACCGTCTGCTGCCATAACCGTAACATCGTTAAACCCATTCAAACATGCTAACAAACTTGTATCACCACGATAAGCCCTGAAATATCTGTGACAAAGCCTTGAGTTGCCACGTAAACCCTTGCAAAACTTCCAAATGCCTGGACCCTGTCCATAGTTTTTCCGCTGCCCCTAGGCCATATCCTTCCCCCGCAGAAGTACACAACATAGGTTTTATTACTAAGTTGTTTTAATTGTGCATGATGTCAATACATAAGGAAATTCATAAGTTCCATTTCCAACATCCATGAATTATCAAATGAGGTTTCTCTGGGTGACGATCCAGAAATATTTGTTCATTAAAACGACTCGGAGCTAAAGATTAAAATGTAATCATCAATGGATCATGACTATTGATGGTCATGCAAAAACTCAAGAAGCAGCGAGAGATTTCTCAATGAGCAGGATAAAGAAAAGAGAAACATGTCGTGGTTACGTAGAGATGAAAATAAAATGAAGGACACAGTCAGGAGAATAGTAAAAAGGGATCAAAAGCTTAATCAAGGGTCAAAGAAAAAGACATGATTAAAATACAAAGGTTAATAACAAAGCACAGTCAAAAGAAGGTTTAAAGGGAGATCAGAGAGAAAAGGCAGACTAAAGTAATTAAATAGAAGAAGCAGAGATAAGAAAGAGACAAATCCGATTTTAAAGCAAATTAGAGGTTTAAAGACAAATCAAAAGAAAATTAGCAAAGAAGGAATATCCGAATGACAAGGAAAAACATCAATTACTTCTTCAAAATACATTTTTTCACCTACAGCCTCATAAGAACAGCTACCACAGTTAATAAAATATTCAGAGATATTTTAACCAGCTCAACAGTTATTGTAAAAGTTAATGAAAAGCCTTAAAAGTCAAAAATATCCTAAAGTTAGCTCAACGGTAAATTAGGAAGTTAGTATTACAGTGAGTCAGTGACATATATTTTTTTTTGGACCTTGCATGGTCGCAATGGTCAAGATAACATTTACTCTGTAATAATTACAGTCTAAAACCCTAGCTTAGGATCACCTCCTCAGCTGCAGATAAATATTACATCTATGTTTCATTATTATTGTTGGCTTTTTGGTTAGTTGCTGGTTGCTAGGTTGATTTCTAAGCTGGATTTTGATCAGACTCTGAGTTGTAGAGATTATTGCACTAGAGTATTGTAACTTTTTTGGACATCAGTAATACAAGAACGTTCACATGATTCTTGAGCTATATTAATGGTGATGTTCTGCTTCTTTGTCATTGTATCTCTTCAGTTTTCCATATTGTCCATCATTTCTCTGATAAAAGAACATGAATTTTAGATTAAGATATGTTGTCTTGGAACCTTAATTTTGTTTGCTTCTTTCATCTAAATGTTTTCTTCTGGAAGGTCTGATTAGAGAATTTAGGGGTGTTCTGCTCTTTAGTTCCACCTAGCTTGTTGCCTTGAATTTTACTGAGTAGAGTCTAGCCAAAGAAGTTTATGTTTTTCCCTGTCCTGTGGTTTTTATTGAAGTGTTATTTTCAAGGCCTTATTTGAAGTTTACTTCATAGATTCTATCGAAAGAAGTCTATGTTTTTCCCTGTCCTTTCGTTTTTCTTAAACTTTTTCTTTAAAAGCTGTCTTCGAAGTTTGATAATATAATTCAGGGTTGTCCTACTATTTAGTTTCACTGACTGTTATCTTAAATTTTTTCTTTTTCTGAAAGTACTAGCTAGAGAATTTAAGGTTGTCCTTCCCTCTATGATTGTTGGACTGTTGTATTAAGGTATACTTAGTAGAGTCTGGCCAAAGAAGTCTATGGTTTTCCCTGTCCTTTTGTTCTTCTTATAGATTTACCCAAAAGGGTTTTCTTGTTGAAGTATGGTTAAAAGATTCTAAATTTCCCTTTATTTTTACTGATTTCACAACTTTTTGTCATTTCATATTTCATCTAATGTAAAAGATCCACTTGATATAGTTAGCTTGCCCTACGAAAACCCTTGCAGATTTGATGTGCAATTAAAGCCTCCTATGACTCTATAGCCCGATGGATTAATGCTTCTCACAGTCTATCTATTCAACTGAACACTCACTCAATTAATCAAACAATCCATCAATCAACCAAATGAAACAAACAGTCCTAGAACTTCATAACTAGCCTGAAATCGGAAACATAAGCACAAAGATAAATCATTTACAAACACCAACATAGAGAGAGCCCTCTCTGAGTCCAAGAAGGCTAGGTAGTTGGACTCCAAGGTGGTTTGATGTGGTTCCCTATATATTTTTTATTTCCAATCTTGCAAATCATGGGGAGCCAACATGGTGGTGACCATACTGGGGAACTGAGTTATTAAAACAACTTAATAGATCCTCAAAAACTCAGAAACCCCTTTTCAAACTTAGATGAATCAAGTGTTAGCCAAGAATGGTATCTGGTTGTTAATGGTGGACAAGAGCCAGCCTTAAGACAAGTAAAAATCATCCACCTGGTGACTCCAATGGTTTTCAGTAGGCCTTTTGACTCCACTGGTTTTCTACGGACTCCATTGGGAAATTATTGAGAAATCATGTTATCATTAAACCTCAATAGAACCCAGTCAAGAATACTTTGTGGATTAAGTATTCCTTTCACATATTGGTTATTTTTCAAACTGTCATACAACTTTTAACCTCTCTAAACGTTGGGTCTAAATTCTGGCTCCTAGAAGAATCTGTACCAGATCCCATCCTGACCCAAACCCTCCTGCAATAGTTGACAATCCTGAAATCATCCTTAGGAAATCTCCTAGATATGAAAATCCAACTGTTATCAGACCAATTGAAAAAGCAAGTTCCCTACCTGGAAATCTTAAAGACTTGTAGAATATCCGATATGACTTGCCCCTAGAACAAAGCTTGTCTAGGACTAGATTCCAGAGTTGGATAACCCAGATAGTTTTAGACCCATCCACCTTATAGTAGAATCTCGTTGTACTAACTTCAACCCCCATTCATACACCCACTGTTCACCTTCCTCCATTTAAAATTTTACCTCCTTTTGTCAATCCTGCACTTGTTAACCCTTATTTTTTTCCCCAACCACAAATCATGGCAGCCTACTATGCTCCACTGGTGTTACCACAACCTCTATTGCCTATACCATAGAACTACCAATCTCAGATCCCACACTTCGATGGAACTCATCCTACAGCTTCTCAACAACTTGTAGATAATATGAATGATGCTTTTGATTACCAATAAATAGAAGATCAGACCCTCAAAATGAGAATGTTTGCCGAAAGTTTAGGAGGAGAAACTAAGAAATGGTTAGAAAACTTAGCCCCTAATAGCATCCATGACCTCCCTGCTCTTCATCAAGCATTCATAAATAAGTGGGAAATAAGGAAAATCCTCTTCAAACCCTGTCAGAGTATGAGAACCTCAAAAGGAATGCAGGAGAAAGTGTTCAAGATTACTGCACTAGATTCAACAGTGTATATAATGCATTTCCTCCTCACGTAAAACCCCCACAGGGTTTAGCCCTAGTTCAATTTCCAGATAGTTTTGACCTAGATATGGTTGATCAATGAAGAGAAAGAGAACCCCTTACATTAGAATATATGCAGAGGGGAGAAATAAGTGTAGAGGCAAATATGATTGCCAAAAGGGCTAGAATGAGAACTGAAAATAGGGTCACATACAGGGAAGAACCTGTGGCCTCTACATCTGATACCAAGATTGATAACCTAGTTACAACCATGGAGAGGATGATGGACAGAATAAACATAAATGAGAGATCTTCCCCTAGAGAAAACCAAACAGCTCCTCAAAATAGAAGTCAAACTTAGAGCCAAAACCAAAACTTTAGGAGAAATCCCCCTCAAATAAGACAGAGAGGTCCTGACCAACAAATCAGGCCTCCTTTCCAAGAAAACTATGTTGATGAGGATTAGGGGGTGATTGAAGAACCAGAGGAAAGTCATATCAATCTAATGGAAGTTAATAAATAGGATATTGTTTTCCTCACTAAGGAAGAAAAAGCCATTTTCGCCCCAAATGAAGAAGAAAGCCTAGAGTCCAAGGACTATAAGCAAGGCTTCAAAAATTCCATCGTGGAAGTGAATAGACAATATGAACTCAGAAGCAATAAAACCCAAGACACTCCCAATAGAAACAACCCACAAATTTCTACTAAGAAGATTCCTGAAAATGGTCCTAAAAAGACAGCAGAAACTCAAATATAGTGGTTAAAATTTCCGATAAAAATAAAGACAAAAACAACCAACATAGTGGTGACCAAAGCAACACTAGAAATCCAGCTATTAGCCATAACAAAACTATTTTAACTGAGACTCCAAATAAAAATCAGCAAGATGAAATTGTTGTAAAAACAATGTCTGCTAAAACTGATTCAAATCTACTAAAAACACAGACACCCTTCAGTATTGAGAATGAAATTGCCAAGATAAAAATATCCATACCCCTTACTGAATTAGTCACTCAAGATGTATATAGATCCCAAGTTTTGAAAGCTTTAAAAATAGGAGAAAATGTTGATCCTATAAATTTAAATTATGACAAACCTGAATCTTTTGTCTGGACCTGAAGTAGAAGGAAAATTTAAAGAGGGAGGTGTACATCCATTTTTTCATTTTGAAAATCCATGATAAAATCCTCCACAATGCCATGTTAGACTCGGGAGATTCACATAACCTCATGCCAATGGTAGTAATGGAAATACTAGGCCTTGAGATAACTAGACCTTACAAAGATTTATACTCTTTTGATTCTAGCAGAGTTAAATGTCTACGCCTAATCAAATATCTTTATGTTAATATAGCACAAATACTAGTTAAGAGACTAGTAATGGATATTGTAGTGGCTGACATTCCTCCTAAATATGTCATGCTCCTTTCACGCTCATGGGGAGCTAAACTTCAGGGTACCCTCCAATTGGACATGACCTATGATACCATACCTCTCTTTAGTCAACCAAGAAGACTATATAGGGAAACTCACATGAAATACATGGTCGACAGTCAGGAATATCCATATAAATCCCCTCTTTATTTTGTCCACACAGACCCTGATTCATTTATCCTTTACAATAATGAAAACATTAATGAACATGTAGCAAAAAATGAACAAATAGTTGAACAAGAATAATAAAAAGAGGAGGAACAGTCAGAAAAGTTAGCCCAAATAGAAAATTAACAATATAATGGCAAACATAATGGTAGCCACAATGGCCAACATAATGGTTAACCTGGAATTGAACCTCTTTTGAGCATGAGCTTTGATGGTTCTTGTGGCAAAACTGGTTTAGGATCAGGTGTTTGGGTACATAACACTGAAAAAAATCATGTAGAAGGTCATTCATATAGGCTGAACTTTAAATGCACCAATAACATAGCAGAATATGAGGCACTCCTCCTAGGGCTACAATTACTCAAGAAATTAGGAGCCAAAAGGATCTCTATCCATGGGGATTCCGAGCTAGTCATTAGGTAGATTAAGGGAGAATATTCAGCTAGGCATCCTATATTAAGAGCATAGAGGAATGATGCCCTTGACCTCTTAAAAACATTTAAAGAATATGATATTGCCTTCATCCCAAGAGATCAAAATATTCTTACCAACAGTCTATCCTTTGCATTCAATAATTGTCAAAAACATTATCATAACAAATAATACACAGTACAAGTCAAATATAGACCAGTTGTCCCTGATAACATAAAATATTGGCAATTTTTTGAAGGGGAAAAATAGATAGACGATTTCCTGTAGTCCAGAAATAAGTTTGAAATTCCAAAATCAGACTTAGATCATGAAGAGGACTTCTCTGTTGAGGAACAAACATACAAAGAAGAGCCTCACAATGATGATGATATAAATCAGTTAGCGAAAGATGACCCACTTAAGACAGAACTATGTGTAGACTCAGAAAAAGAATATTTCGAAGTCATGCATTCCAGAGATGATACTTTTCCAAAGGGACTGGTTCCCCTTGAGGAACTTTTTTATTTCAATGATGTTTCTAAGAAACCAAAGATGGAATCCACTAAAGCAGAGGTAGAAGAATGCAATATAGGAAGTGAACAAAAACACAAGATGATAAAATTGTCCAAGACATTGCTAGCACCTATAAAAGAGAAATATCTTGAGTTGTTCAAAGAATTTACTGATGTGTTTTCTTGGAGCTATGAAGACTTGAAGTCCTATAATACAGATATCATTCAGCACAAGATCCCTCTAAAAGAAAACCAAAAGCCCTTTAAACAAAGATTGTGCAGAATAAACCCTGTACAACTTCCACTGGTTGAGAAAGAAATAAAGAAAATGTATGATGGTGGAATAATAGTCCATCTTAGATACTCATAATGGGTTTCAAATCTTATATCAGTGAGGAAGAAAACAGTTGAAATTAGGCTATGCATAGAATTCAGAAATTTAAACAAAGCCTTCCTGAAAGAAAACTACTCTTTACCTAAAATGGATCATATACTGCAAAGGTTAGTAGGCTCCAAAATAATATCTTTGCTTGATGGATTTTTAGGGTACAATCAGGTGTTGGTACATCCAGATGATCAACACAAGACATCTTTCACTACACCTTGGGGCACTTTCATGTATGTCAAAATGCCTTTTGGTTTAATGAATGTTGGGGCCACTTTTCAAAAAGACATGGATATTTCTTTCTCAGAAGAGATAGGTTACATAATTGTGATATATCTTAATGAAATCATAGTGTACTCAAAAACTGATGAAGAACACCTAGCTCACTTAAGAAAAGTCTTTGAAAAATGCAGAAAATATGGTCTGTCTTTGAATCCCAAGAAAACTTTGTTTGGCCTTCAATAAGGGAAAATTTTAGGCCACATCATATCTGAAGAAGGAATTAATATTGACCCAAAAAGGATTGAAGGAATATTTCAAATCAGTCATCCAAGAAACATCAAGGAGCTGCAATATTTCATTGGAAAGATAAATTTCTTAAGAAGGTTCATACCAAACCTTGCACAGCTCATAAGAAACATTACTAACATGCTGAAAAGAGAAACATGAGTCAAATGGACCATAGAATCAAAGCAATATTTTTATTTGGTGAAGCAAGATCTTACACAAACACCTATTCTAATCAGCCCTGATTTCACCAAGGATTTCTTCATTTTCTCCTTTGCGTCAGAACACACAGTTGTTGTTGTCTTACTGTAGAAAAATATAAAAGGACAGGAGCAACCCATAGCATTTTTCAGCAAGGCACTTAGAGATGCACCTCTGAAATATAATATAATGGAAAAACAAGCTTTTGCCTTAATCAAAGCATTGAAGGATTTCAGAGTATACATTCTGCATTCACACGTCGTTGCATTTGTGCCTCACACAGTGGTCAAAGACATATTGACAGAAGGTCCTGATGGCAAAAGAGGTAAGTGGATTGATGTTATCTTAGAATATGATCTGGAAATCAAGACCACCAAGCTAATCAAGGGACAAGGATTGGCTAAACTCATGGCTGAAACAAATTTTCTAGCATTGGAGATAAATATGATTCACTCATTGGATGAACAAGAGGAGTTGGCAACTCGGCCTATTGAGGAAGCATTTATGAACTCACTATGGTATACCGATATATTATATGTGATTTATAATATAAATGTTCCTCTCATTTTGTCCAAAACAAAGGCCAGATTCTTGAAGTTAAAGGCTATAAATTTCTGCATTTTAGACAAAGTTTTATCATTGGGAAAATTTGGTGGTGTATTGCTTAAATGTTTTCCTGAAGAATATGGAGATACGATTATGCGTGAGTTTCATGGAGAATTTGGAGGCCACCTCTATTGGAAAACCACTGTCAATAAAATCCTTAGAGCTGGTTACTATTGGCCCACCCTCTTTCAATACATCCATAAAATGATAGTTGCCTGTCATAAATGCCAATTTTTTTAGGGTAAAAGAAAACTGTTGCGTTTTCCATTACAACCTATCTCTGTTTAAACTCCTTTTCAAGAATAGGGTCTAGATTTCATTGGAGAATCCATCCTACTTCCTCTTCCCAACACAAATGGGATAGAAGCCATTCCTTCTATAACTTCCATAGACTCAGTAATTATCAAATTCTTGGAAAACCACATTTTATCTAGATTTGGCTATCCTAGAAAAATCATTACTGACAATGGTGCTGCCTTTATATCCAAGAAAATGGTGGAATTTTTCCACAAATATCAGATTACATTGGGAAATTCTACAGCTTATTACCCTTAAGGTAATGGGTTGGCTGAATATTCAAACAAGAGTTTGGTGAACATCATTAAAAAGTTGTTGGAAGAGAACAAGAAATCATGGCACAACAAACTAGTACGTGCACTATGGGTAGACAGGTTAACAAATAAGAATTCAATTGGTATGTCACCCTATCATCTAGTGTGTGGAGTAGATGCAGTATTCCCAACAAGCTTGGGAGTGCCAGTAATGAAGCTCATTCAAGAAGTACAGTCTGAAGAAAATGATATGCAAAGGAGAATAAACCAAATTGTCTAGTTGCACCAAACTAGAGAAGAAGTGTACAATAGGACACAGCAAGTGCAAGAAAACATCAAGAAGCTCTTTGACAAAAGGACCAAGGCAAATGATTTCAGCATTGGAGACAAAGTGCTGAAGTGTGATTCAAGAAGAGAGGACAAAGGCAAGCATGGAAACTTTGACAATCTATGCAAAGGTCTATACATCATCCATTCTGCCAGAGGTAATAATGCATTTTTCTTACAAGAAATGGATAAAACAGAATTATTTGGAGGTCCTATCAATGGAAAGATGCTCAAGCATTATTTCAATTGAAGATCTCAGTTTAATGTTTTATTCATTGTATATAACATTGTCTTAAAAAAAAAAACTCAAAAAAATTGTTACAAAAAGAAAGAAATAAAAGAAGAAAAGAGGGCAGATAAAAAAAAAAAGGTAAGCCCCATACCAAAAAATAAATTTTTTTGAAAGTGTGCAAGTCCAAATGCTAGTACTTCTGAAAATATCTTGTTCAATCATACATCATAATCATGATTGAACAAATTTTGAATTTTTGCTGATAAGTTAGAAAATGAAGATTTGTCAAATTGTTTAAACTTGGCTTATCAGTAGATAGTTAGGAAAAAGATATTGGTTCCAAATTCTAAATCTAAACCAAAGAGAAAAGTGAGGGATGAATGATAAATGATAAATTCAAAACCAAAGCCTTCAGTTTCAAATTTACTTTTTGCAAAATAAATATTGTGTGCAGCTTGTCCAAAATGCCACAATTTCATGACAATCAAACTGCTTAATCTTGATTTATTCGTGCTTTAAATTTCATGTGGATATATAATGAATTAAAAACTGTCAAACTGTTTAATCTGGACAAATAAGTAGTTAGGTAGAGAATAAAAGAGCTCATCAGTCTAATCTGAGCCTTTCGATGTTATAAGGATAGATTTAGATAGTTTTATTTTCAAAAGAAAAATGATGTCAAGGTTTGCAAGTCTAAATGCACCGCTAAGATGAAGAAAAATGTTATACTAGAGTGATGGGTAGGCATAACTGATTTGAAAGAAGCATGATTCAAAATTTCTGAAGATCACAGTTACAAAATTTGTAACAGATCAACATTACAAAATGAAAAATCAGCCAAGTACAAATAAGGCATTGATCAACAAATACTAGAGATCTGAAACTTGAGGTTCTTGACACCTCCTAAAGGAGTTTCCCTTCCCAGCTGGAGCCACTATTAGTCTCCAATATTTTATAGTATGACTAAATAAATATGGATTTTCCACTGTGAGATGAAAATAACATTCCCTGAATGTCATCTTATTTTCAGAAATATCAATCCCCTCATTATCTTCATTTAACCTATTTCACTATCTCTCATTTCACCTATTCAGATCACCCTCTCATTCTAAAAAATCCATGTTTAGCCTTAACCCCTCTTTTCACCCTTTTCCTCTACCTAACACTCCATTTTCCTCATACAAATCTTTTCCCCTTCATTCATTTCCCTCCTTTCATTAAAAAACAACGTAAAAACACTTTTTTTACATTCTTTTATGATAAATATATTTCATTGGAGCCCCAATGTTTAAAATAAGACCCTGTTTTATTTTAAAAACCCGATACCCTTTATATGCTTTAAGCCCTCGCTTTAAAGCCTTTAAACTATACTCTAGACCTTAACCCCACCACTTCTTTAAAACACCCGACTCCTTCATATTTTAAACCCCCATCACAGACTTTACCCTCGCTCTCATAAAACCTTGGACCACATTATATTTAAGCACCCTCACTTAAATAAACCCTGGGCCTCACATTATTAACACCCCGTGCTAAGCATTTTTAAATCCACCATCATATTCAAAGACCCGGGCCCCACCTTTCTAAACTTTCCCAGGGTCCAAATACCCCAATCACTGTTGGATCGACTCCTCCCGATCCAACGACCCTAATCCCACATCACAAATCCAAATGTGCCATAGTTAAAAAACTTTGGACCATGTGATATCAGTGGTATTGTCACCTGTTTTCCCTACCACGTGTCGCTCGTCCTATGGCATCACATCCCCGCTAATAAAACCACCTCACCACTCTCATCCTATGCAAAAAACACTTATCGCATGCCGCCATAACGCTAACACCGTTGACCCCATTCAAACATGCCGACAGCATCGTATCACCACGATAAGCCCCAAAATCTCTGCGACAAAGCCCTAAGATGCCACGTAAACCCCTACAAAGCTTCCAAATGCCCGGACTCTATCCATAGTTTTTTCTCTGCCCCTTGGCAAGATCCTTCCACTGAAGAAGTACATAGCACAGGTTTTATTAATAAGTTGTTTTAATTGTGCCTAAGGTCAATACATAAGGAAATGCATAAGTTGTGTTTCTAGAATCCATGAATTATCAAATGAGGTTTCTCTGGGTGACGATCCATAAATCTTTGTTCATTAAAAGGACCAAGAGTTGAAGATTAAATGTAATCATCAATGGATCATGACCATTGATGGTCATGAAAGCACTCCAGAAGTAGTGGGAGATTATTCAATAAGCAGGATAAAGAAAAGAGAAATATGTCGTGGTTGCGCAGAGATGAAAAAAAATTGAAGGACACAGTGAGCAGAACAGTAAAAGGGGATCAAAAGATTAATCAAATTTCAAAGGCAAAGACATGATTAAAAGGCAAAGGTTAATAACAAAGCACAGTCAAAATAATGTTTAAAGAGAGATCAGAGAGAAAAGGTAGACTAAAGCAATTAAACAGAAGAAGCAAAGTTAAGAAAGAGACAAATCTGAGTTTAAAGAAAATAAGAGGTTTAAAGACAAATCAAAAGAAAATTAGCAAAGAAGGCATATCGAAATTTCAAGGAAAAACAACAATTACTTCTTCAAAATACATTTTTCCACCTACAGCCTCATAAAAACAACTACCACAGTTAATAAAGCAATCAGAGATAATTTAAGTAGCTCAACAGTTATTTCAAAGTTAATGAAAAGCCTAAAATGTCAAAAATATCCTAAAGTTAGCTCAACAATAAATTAGGAAGTTAGTATTATAGTGAGTCAGTCACAGATATTTTTCCTTGGGCCTTGCATGGTCGCAAAGTTCAAGATAACATTTACTCTGTTATCCTTCTTTGTCATTGCTTCTCTTCAGTTTTCCATATTATCCATCATTTCTCTCATAAAAGAACATAAATTTTAGATTAAGATATATTGTATTGGAACCTTAGTTCTGTCTACTTCTTTCATCTAAATGTTTTCTTCTGCAAGGTCTAATTAGAGAATTAAGGGGTGTCCTCCTCTTTAGTTCCACCTAGCTTGTTGCCTTTAATTTTACTCAGTAGAGTCTAGCGAAAGAAGTTTTTGGTTTCCCCTATCCTTTTGTTATTCTTCAAGTGTTATTTTCAAGGCCTTCTTTGAAGCTTACTTAGTAGAGTTTAGCCAAAGAAGTCCATGGTGTTCCCTATCCTTTGGTTTTTCTTAAATTGTTGCTTTAAAGGCCTTCTTTGAAGTTTGATTAAAGAATTCAGGGGTGTCATGCTCTTTAGTTTCACTGAGTATTATCTTAAATGTTTTCTTTGTATGAAAGTAGTAGCTAGAGAAATCAGGGGTGTCTTGCTCTCTAGGATTGCTGGATTGTTGTCTTAAGGTTTCCTTAGTAGAGTTTGGCCAAAGAAGTATATGGTTTGCCCTGTCCTTTGGTTCTTCTTAAATAGTTCCCTAAAAGTATTTTCTTATTGATGTATGGTTAAAGGATTCTTAATTTCCCTTTATTTTTACTGATTTGACAACTTGCTGTCATTTCATATTTCATATAATCTAAAAGATCCACTTGATATAGTTAGCTTGCCCTATGAAAACCCTTGCAGAGTTGATGTACAATTAAAGCCTCTTATGACTCCATAGCCCAATGGATTAATTTTTCTCACATTCTATCTATTCAATTGAACGCTCACTCAATTAATCAAATAATCAATCAATCAAACAAACAAAAAAATAGTCCTACAACCTCATAACTAGCCTAAAATTAGAAACATAAGCATAAAGATAAATCATTTACAAACACCCACATAGAGAGAGCCCTCTCTGAGTCTAGGAAGGCTAGGTCCTTAGACTCCCAAGTGGTCTGATGTGGTTCCCTATAGATTTGTTCTTTCCAATCTTGCAAATCACAGGGAGCCAACAGTGTTAAAGCTCATGAATGACCCCATCCAACATCAGCGACATTCGCCACCGATTCCAACTAAGATTCCAAGAGATTGTCTGAAGTTTGAAGGAAAATCTGGTGTTCCTCTAATTATTGGGTGGATGATTCCATTCGTCTTTGTATTTTCCATCACACTCTAACTGGTGTTGTGGCCAAACGGTACATTGAGCTCTCTGGAGGAATTTTTTTCGATTTCAATTCCTTGTCTATGGCCTTCCTCAATCACTTCCACATCCTTATCTAGTATGAAATAGGCACCCATTTTCTCACCTCCTTGAAGTATTCCAATGCTACGCATATCCCGGATCACATCCATGAATGGCGGCGTCGTCTTCGCCTCATCAAATTTGAGATCCCTGATCAGTTGTTGACCGAATTGTTCACAAAATCATTTATTCGAAAAATTGAAAAATATCTTGAAATGTGAGGGTGTGTCACAGAAGAGGAGGTCATTGCTAGGGCTCAATACCCTGACTTGAATTATTCCCAGTCTGGAACTTTATATGATTTATTACCTGATGTGCCACATGCTTCGACTAACCATTCATCATCCCAGTCTCCTATTATGCCTCTAGTGGACAGTGTTATTGGGACAACAACCCATAATGATAGTAGTGTGCCTAAGGCCTCTTCAAATTCCAAATCCATTTCTTCTGTTGTGATCCCTACTCCTTCTCATAACCAGAAGAATCCTGGTAAAACCTCAAACGTAAATTTTGTTCAGTCTATCGCAACAGATAAATCCTCGAAGGGTAAGAAAAAGGGTAAAATCAAGTCTAAATCTGAAAACCATAAACAGGATTCCAAGAAGTGATATATCGATGATTCTTCAACACGTAAGCCCAAATATCCTTGTCTAATATGTGATGACAATCATTACACCAAGGATTGTCCTCAGCATGCCAAATTTTCCTATCTTCTGAAGGGTGCACCCGAGACTCCGGTCGTTTTGAAAGAACCACTCCCTTCCCAGCAGACGCAAATGGTAGACCAAGATCAATCATCTGGTAGCTCTCAGGTGTTCATGGTTGGAATGAAATTCGTTTCATCACCATGAGAATGAAAGATTATCCCAATTCATCCAGGGCTCCTGTGGAATCAGAAGTCATAGATCATTGTTCCTCTTCCACGCCTCCTACCTCTAATCCTCTCGAGATCCAGAGACCGAGTAGTGACGCCATCATTTGATCACCCACAAAAGGTGTTCTTTGGAAATCGTCTTACAATCTGAATGCGAGAGCAACACAGCACTACAATATTTTATAAGATTTGGCTCAAGCACCTTTGTTAACGTTGGCTTTGTAGGTCCTTCATTCATGCCCATCACAACGAAAGGCACTACTCACTGCCAATGGAGAGATTGATCCTTCAAATTCTAATCTGATTATTTTCGATCTCCAGAATTTATTTCCTCGCATCCCATCACAGGTAGATTTTCTAATTAAAGTTACCATTATGGGAAAAACTATTCATCAGACTGTCTTTGAAGAAGGTGTTTCAACGTGCATCATGTATGTCGCATGCTAGAAAGCCATCGAATCTGCCCCATTGAGTCAGTCCTCAAATACCTTAGAAGATTTCGATGGTCGAGGTTCTCAGTCGTACGACATTCTCAAGGCATTACCCATCTTGTTGGAGGGGAAAATGGTGACCATGGAAGTCAAAGTGGTGGACGCCAACTTGAACTATAATATCATTCTTGGACATAGTCCTCTATTCCCTCATCAATGGAGGATAGTTGTGGATCACTTGGATTTATTCCCCTATGAGTCTTCAGCAAACAACATTCCATATGCTGGGAAGGTTGCTACTCCTTATGAGAAAATTGGGTCGGGTCTGTTCAGAGACTCGTCTCTTAATGGATTTTTCCGCTTCCACCTAAAAATGTCACCTTCACCAATATGATTTCATCTAGTCATGATCCATGGATTTTTCCCACTCGTGACCAGATTGAAAGTTTTGGAGATGCTATGCCTCTTAGCCCAGCTGAGAAATGTATGAAGATATTCTCACGGCTTCTGAGGTTGCATCCAAGACAAATATTCATTTGGTTTCTTCCGTAAACACTTATGCACAGTCTCCCTTGTTTGGTTCTTGCTACTTTGATGATCCCTTGAATGATAATTTCCACAATAACGAAGGTATCATGGAGGCCATGTCTCTTGAAGAAAATCCATGGGATGATGGACATCATCGTTCCTCGTTTCTCCCAATATCAGGTGACATCTCCGCCTGTCTAGGATCCCATGCTTCGCTGGTACCGAATGATGCACTTTAGAATCCAAATTTGATTAACAAAGTGCTATTAAAAGGAAACATGGGAAATATCACTCTGACCATTCTGATCGAAATCTCTGTTAAACTAGGGATTGTTGAGAATGTGCATATTGGTGTGTCTTGTTTTCCCAATGAGATCAATATCTATAAGGAACTTTTGTAGGAGTTTCATGACATATTCGTGTGGTCATATGAATAAATTCATGACATTGATCCAAGTATCGTGGTGCAAAAAATTCCCACCTATCCAGAGTTGAAGCTCGTTCGCTAACAACTTCGTCCTGTGCACCCGAGAAAGGCTGCCGATATAAAGGGTCAAATTGAAAAAATTCTTAAAGCTGGTTTCGTCTACCCCATACCATCGACAGATTGGGTCTCCAATATTGTTCTTGTCAATAAGAAGAAAGGGAGCATTAGTGTTTGGCTTGGTTACCATGATATCAATCAAGCTTGTACTAAAGACAATTACCCCACTCTACTTATCGATTATAGCATTAATGAATGTGATGGGAGTGAGATATTTTCATTTATGGGTGGTTTCTCTGGATATAAATATATTAAAATCACTCCAGATGATCAACACAAAATCTCTTTTATCTGTCCATGGGGTACTTTCACCTATAAGCATCTCCCTTTCAGGCTGAAGAATTCTGGAGGAACCTTCTCGCAAGCTATGTCTTATGCATTCCATGACATCAAGCACATAGTTATGCCATATCTCGATGACCTTCCTGCCCATTCCATGAAACATCGATATCACCCACGGCACCTTAGAGCTATCTTCTTACGTTTTTGACACTATAATATCATGTTGAATCCTCATAAATGTGTCTTCTACGTTAAATGCGGTTGGCTCCTAGGTTTCATGGTGTCCAAAGAAGGCATCCGTATCGATCCTCTGAAAGTTGAGGCAATCATCAACTTGCCTCCTCCTTCTTATATCCATTAATTGCAGATCTTTCAGGGGAAAGCTAATTTCCTCGACCTTTTTGTACTAAATTATGTTGATATTTCCAAAGGCTTTACGCGCTAATTGAAAAACGTAAACCCGTTCTTATGGGATGAAATTTCTCAGAGCTCTTTCAATTCAGTTAAAGGAGCCCTCTTCATGGCTCTGTTGCTACATCCTCCCAATTATCACCATGACTATTTCCTATATTTGGCCGCTGTCAAAAGCTCTATTGGCATGGAATTGGTTCATGATGATGATGATGGTCAGGAACATGCAGTGTACTACTTGAACTGTAATTACTTCGATAGTGAGACCTGCTATGCTCATGTACAGAACCTTGCATTGGTTGTTGTTATCATAGTTCAACATTTCTATCACTACATTCTCCTGCACAAAACCTTAGTGATTTCTAATTGCAACCCCATGAATTACATTCTCACACGTCAGTTACTTGGGGGAAAGTACTCAAAATGGATCATTATCCTTTAAGAGTTTGACTTAGAATTCACTATTGCGAAGTCAAAGAAATATTTGGTCTTTGCTGAGTTGATCTGTGATATTCCCACCATGGATGATCCCACTCCTATCGATGAGTCCGTCCTCGATGACACTCTCTTTCTCATTATTACTCGTGATCCATGGTATGCGGACATCATTTTATATCTCCAGACCCAAACTTATCATCCATATCTATTGCACTCTGAGCGAAGACACATTCACTAACAGTCCACATCATATCGCATCATTGGGGACACCCTATATCGCACTAGCGTTGACTCTGTCCTTTCTCGTTGTCTAACTCTTGAGGAAGCTGTGAAAGCTCTTAACGACTGCCACTCTGGGGCTTGTGGTGGCCACATGTCTGGTTACACTACTGCTCAAAATATCCTTCGTGTAGGTTACTTTTGGTCTTCTATTTTTAAAGAATGCATTATCGCAGTACCAAAATTCCATTATTGCCATATTTACTCTCGAAAGGAGGGCGCCCCACCCTCACCCTTGCACCTAGTTGTGACCATAAGACCTTTTTCAAAATGGGGCGTTGATTTTATGACCTGTAACCCTCATTGATCAGAACTAGATCATGGACCTAACTGATAGCTCAAAATTCAAAGTGTTCGAAAGTGTACCAAACTTGAGTGAACAGATAGATCTCGTCTTCCTGATTTTGACGCCATGAACGATTCAAAAACCTAATATCATATGAAGAAGTTATCGCAGTTTGAAAATTCTAGTAAACTGCAAAAATTGGACTTTGACCAAGTTTGACTTGGATTTGGGAAAATTTAAAAAAGAATATTCCAGGGAATATCCTAGAATATTCTAGGGAATATTCCTAGAATATTCCTTTGAATATTTCCCAGAATATTCCCTAGAATATTCCATTCAGTCCAACCAGCATTAGACAAGTGGCGCAATGGGGTTCACAGATGGGGAGCAGGTGTTATTTTATGTGCCAATTACAGGACGACACGTGGCCAGCCCTGAGGCCACCACATGTCCCCAGGATGTTGGTGTAAAATGGTTTTGGGTCTCTATAGGAGTCGAACATCAAACCATAGCCTAGCTATCCCACCTGCATGTCATCACGTTATAACAAGTTCTTAACCTTATACACATCGTGGTCATCTTTGAAGTTTGAAGGTTTCCAGTATGGGGGTTTGGGAGGCCAGCCCACCCCATACGACCGCCAGCCCGTGACCCTATGCTAAATCTTAACCACTGCCTCGAAAATTCTGTAAACCCTTGAAACGTGTTCACATGTGACTTTTCTAACTGGTGGTTAAGGTCCATCCCACGGTTCACGATAACCGCCCACCATAACTGCGCGAAATTCGAGGACATATTCCCACATGTCAGTTAACATTTAATTCTACGGTTAAATACTTGGAGAGAAAGATGGCAGGTGCCCTAAATTTGGGAAGTTTCCTATTTTAACTGGATTCAAGTCCATTCCTCCACATTTAGTGGAGTTTTTTGGGTGACACTGGACAAATCTTGTTTTGGGTCTATCTAGAGCTAGATGTGCCCAATTTTGGAGTGCCAATAGTCAATTTCGACTATCTCCAACATTCCAAATTAAATGGAGTGGGTTGTAAAGCCATCAGAGAACTTTCAAGTAGGTTTTTGATTGATTGAAATTTAAGGGGCCACCATGGCCACCAGAAGGCAGCAATATTTTGAGGCCTAGCCAGGGGAGCTAGAGGCATTACTCAAAAATAAAATTGTAAATTTTGGATGTTTTAGATGTTATAGAACTAATGGTGTGGTTTAAGGAGCTTTTAGAGGACTTTCGAAGGCTGATATGCTTCAGTGAAGTTACAAAGGCCATCAGTGCCAGCTTTTTCTAGCAACAATTCAGGGCAGCGAGAGGCCTTATGCAGCAAAGCAATAGTCATTTCTAAATTTTTTCATACTTCTGAATCCAATGGAGGATTTTTAAGAATATTTTTAGTACTTCTAGAGGTCGAGAACCCATCATAGAAGTTTTCAATGACGTTAGTGTCAAGGGGTGCCGACAGTTGTTGGAGGCGAAACCGAAGCAGCCAGAGGAAAATTTCAGTGAAAAAATAGTCTATCCTGACTATTTTTGGAATTATGAATTCAAATAAGGGATTTTCAGAGCAATTTTGTGACTTATAGAGCTTGAGAAACTTAAAGGAAGTTTTGGGCAGCCCAGGGAAAACTGTGGAGGAAGGCCTAGTTTGTGGATGCAGTGCTCATTTTGAGCAAATGATCAGCCGATATTTGCTGTCTGATGTGTGCTAAAGAAAATAGGTGAGGTTTTAGGGACATTTAAATAATTATTAAGGATTTAGTGCCATTGATAAGCTCAGTGTAGCTTAGTGCAGCAATAGAAGGAATCAAGTCTAAGGGAGCCTAAATTTGTTTCTAGAGTAATGACAGCCATGACAGGGGTATGATGATATTCTAAACCCATTGGTTGATTTAATATAACCATTGGAGTTGATTTTGTAACTTGTGAGAGAATGTTTTCCATAATCCCAAAGAGCCAAGTCAAGATGACAAGAGCTCAAGGAGACGTAGCCCACAATATTCGGGGAACTCCTAGATTAATTTTTTTGTTATGTATGGATGTTTTATTGCTGCATTATATTTATGTAATACATGTTTAATTTCGGCAAGGAAAAATTATGGAATTAAGACACTTAAACAATTAAAAATCATACACCTCTTTCAAGGAGTAATTCCGCAAAATGTCAAGTACAAGCTAGATATTTTATTTATTTAACTGAGTGGGAGGTTCTTGAAAAGCATAACAAGTTATCCAACCCATTTTCAGATCACTCACTCAGCCAGGGGGCATGGCTATATCATTTGTTTCATTTACTATTTCACTAAATAGGCCAAGGCGATGCCTAAATAGAATAATGAATGTGTCACTAGGGCACAATTATTATCCAATGATGTCATAGCTCAGTTTGGTGTCCCGAAAGCGATTATCACTGATCATTCCACTCAATTTCGTAATCATATGATGATAGAGCCCTCTACTCATCTAGGCTTACGTCACGATAACTCCTCCCCTTACTATCGATAGGAAAATGGCTAGGTTGAAGTTGTCAAGAAAGTCTTACTGACCATGCTTCAACGCAATATTGGGAAGCACAAGTGAGACTGACACCTCATGCTTTTCTCTGCTCTGTGGGCATACCGAACCTCCACTAAGACTACCACTAGATTCACACCATTAAAATTGGTGTATGTTCGAGAGACCACACTCCCTATCGAGTGTGATATTCCTTCAATGAATATGGCTATCAAACTCCTTATTTTACTTCACCGTGTAATTCCCAAAATGGGGAATACATCAATACAAGATATAAAACTGGTAATATCATTGATAAATCAACACATAAAATGTAATAAGATCATATAGCCATCATATTAATGTTATATCAAAAAATGTATACAAGATCTTGAGGAAATAATCACTTAAGTTAGGCAACACAAGCCTCAAGAGAACATGTAAATGAAATATGAAGAACACTGCTACACAAATAATTCCCAAGGCTATGACATCGTAGATTTATTAGATGTAACTTATAATAGAGAATTTAAATAGATGGATCTACAAATATATGGCTCATAAAATGCTGGGAGTAAAGATCTAAGCTCCCAAACACATTTTCAAGACTTCTTGGAAAGGATTTCCTGAAATATGCAAAACTGCAAAAATTTCGAAATGCAACCCTAGGACTGAATAAAAGCTACAACTGAAGAACTGGATGAATATGGTTGTATATGATACATGTGATGAATGAATCTCATCCACTATATCCTTTAGGTGAAAGTTTGATCCAATCACTGAAGATCTCACCCTCCAATAAAACACTGCAACCCCTCACTGCATATGCTCACTGAAATAACGCAGCCAAAGAGGGATACTATGTTGTAGGTGATGAGGAATATGTTGGCCAAGTGCCAATATGTCAAATAAGCTCTATAATCTTCCTCACTTATCTCCCAAAGAGAATAATGCTTCGTTTGAGAAACTAGCTCCGAAAGTGGGTTTCTCAGCCCTCCACTATAACACCCTACAACACAACCCAAATCTAAATAGAAACTATGTTGTAGATGAAGGAGGTAGCTTGGCCTTAAGCTTGAGTGTGGAGAAATGAAGTGAAAATCTCTCCCAAGAGGCCTCTCAAGAAAGGAGATGGGATTCCTACTCGTGAACACCCAGTGATAAGCATCACAACAATCTCAACTAAACAACTAAATAAAGCACAATAGTCATGCAGACCATAAAATAAATAATCAATAATATCCTCACTATGGATGCCTTACCCTCCTTATAAACAAGTGTGAGCCTTCTTACCTTGGGTCCCACTCATTAGGGTTTCCTTCACCAAGAAATCTTCCTCCCACTATCACTGCACTGTCTCAATTGATGATCTCCACCATTCATTCCAACGTTGTTCACTTCGTCAAACTTGACCTTGTCCACATGTATTTTCCCCTGTTCACACATGAGGGTGTAAGATACAACTATTATTATGATCCCATTTCACCTCATGAGGGATTTTATTCATGTCTTAGATATGTATGGGCCTTCTTACCCACTTATTCATCTAATTAGGTGTGCGAAACAAAATTTAATATTCCTGTTAGCTGCATGCTAAATTAGGAATATTACAGTCCTCCCCTCCCAAATGTTGCTTGTCCTCAAGCAACTGCAAGGATAGAACTGAAGAGCCTCCTCTCCTCCTCCTATAGCATCCCATAAAAAAAATCCTCCAAGGAATAAGATGATGTCTCATCAATAAATCTCCATATTTCCCCTCCCAAGTATGCAAGTTAGCTTTTGGTGACCATCCCAAGTAGCTATAATCATGAAGAAGTAAAATACCCAAGGAGGAAAAAAGGTGATGTCTAGAGATACTCTTAAGGCATGGGATCTGAAATGCATTGAGAACCATCATTCTAATGTGGATCATCCATCCCCAAGCTATCATCCATACAAAATGAGTCACCTCCCAACATGGCAACACTTGAAAAATCCCCTCGACCTGAAGCTCCTGTAGAATAGGTGGGCTGGATAGCTGAACATGATGGATCAAATTTCCCATCCCACGCAGTATCTCTCTCCACTTAAGGTAAGTGTAGAGCTGCTTCTGAATTTGGGCTACAATGATGTTGCCCTCATGAAGCAAAAAGGCAGTTGGATCATCAAAGATCCACTCTTTGGTTCTTGCCCATACTACCCCATATAAAGTGAATATAACATGATCATCATATGGGATTCAAATGAGAGAGGTACGAAATATTTTTCATGATGTTGGAAAGTACCAACTGTCTCCCAAGTAATCATAGCGCAGTTTTTCTAACTGCTGTTTTCAGAAAATAACATGGCAAGTTGTTTCTTAACAAATTTCTAGTTGTGTATGTTATCACATCTACTAGTGAATAGTAAATGGCTTGGTATATCAACTGAGAATAAAAAAATTAATAAAACACTTGCCCAATATTATACAAGAGATGGATGTCACCATCATAGAATTTGTTCCAAAATTGACCATGAAGCCCAATGAGAGGCTTTCCCTCTTGTGGGGCAATGCACTATATTGACATGGTAACAAAATGCAAATACTGTGTTAGATAATCAATAATTGAAAAAACGGAATTCTTACCATGTACTGAGAGTAAGATGATGATGATATCTATGAATAAGCCCTCCATAGTGGTATTATATGCTCCCATGAAAAGGAATGAGCCATATGTTGCATGAAAATATTCCTTCGTATGCTTGGAAACCCAAGTTAAGAAGATCATATCACTATAATAGATGTCTCCATCCACTACTCCATCACTCCCCCCTCTTCCTCATTCGTCAAGTGAATCATATGTGAAGTGATCCTTGGAATACTCCATCAATAAACCCAAGTTCCCAAGTGACAACGTTGTTGGCTTTTGTAATAAGGCCACTACCAACTCATAGCTCCATTCTTTGACATGTCCATTGTCAAAGTCATCTACCATAATGCTGTTATACATGGGAGGTTCCTTCCAAAGTGGAAGTACCTCTTGATCATCCAAGGCTAATGAGTATCCCCTTTGCACCATGGTAGTTCCATCATGTACTCCTGTAGAATCATACCAAACATGGGAGAGGATCAACCCTTATCCTCTCAAGAAAACCCAAGGTAACAACATATCTTGCTGCTCCCTTATCTCTCCCTCATACAAGTCATGGAGTAATATCATGATGGTTGACATGTAGAATGCCCCATACAACCAAATCTTCCGCTACCATAACATATAGGTGTCATGTAATGCCTCCATCCCTAACATACCTTTTGACAAAGGGTATTTCATATGATGGCCAAACTCTTTCAAGAGTAGCCAGCGCAGCCTTGCCTCCTGCTGCCATGTGTCATAGATATCCAAGTGGCTCTCCAACCTCTTGCTCACCAATATCACCCATCTAACCAATGGTGAATTTCTATCATCATGCCCAACATTTGCATCCCTCCAATGAATAATATCATCATAGTAATGGGAGATAAGATGTATCTTATCAACCACCCCCTTATCCTCTACTACACATGTGGAATGGTCACTATAATGCCCCACTAATGGTTTGGACTGTTGAAGCCACGAAATCGGGTCTACAACAAGGGGGATACCCACCCGGTCCGGACCTTAGTTAACAGCTCCTTTTCCATTTGATGTAGTGGGTCCGACTGGGGATAATGGGACCAGTTTCCCAATATGTGTGTGTGTGTTTGAGATTTGATATTTCTTTTCTAAAATTCCTAATTAAAATGCTTTTAATCTATTTCTAATCTATTCATATGCAAACTGTATTCTAAGAAATATCTAACTCTAAACTAACCCGGGATGTAATCTTTCAATATATGTGATCTAAAAGGATTTCAGATAACAATTGATAATAAAGATCATTCAATTATTATGAGAAAAGAATTCAATAAAGATAAACTATTTCACATAAAAAGTTAGATGAAACAGTTGTGGAAAACATATCACATATTAAGCTATTCATATATCAAGCACAAATAAATAATTATCACCATACAAAAATGCCAAATGATAACTCAAATATTCAAACCTTAACATATAAAAAACTAAACATAAATATTACTTTTAACACAGAAACAGAAATAGTTAAGAGATAAAAGTACCATTTATAACTGGTTCTACTCATGAGCTAGAAGCAATAATGATTTATCTCTTTCTTAATCCAACATCTATCAAGAGTACAGAAATGCAACATCAGTAACAGATATTAGACACGGATATCAATAAATCTCGTTCCATTCATTCATCAAAACCTCCTCTAAGGTTGCAGAAGTGCATGTTCTGAGGATAAGTTTTTGACAAATTTCAGGACCCTTCTCTAAATGCATGAGAAGGGTTTAAATACTAATAACTAAAATCTAAAAATAGTTTATTACAAAAATTTAGGATTCGGTTTAAATGACCGTCCTTTTTCTAGGCAAAAATATAGTAAAACTAAAACTAAATCTAAAAATAAAGACTATCAACTATCTACTTATGAATTTGATCTTTGATCTTGCAAGCATCCAGCATTGTTTTGAGAAGAGGTGGTTGGCCGAATTCAGATTTCAACAGCCCTGAAAAGACAGAATCGGCAAGTGTAGGAGCAATCTTCTCAGAAGAATTAATGATGCAATTAAGCACACTGCATTGACTGTGTGGTTTCACTAGATATGTCCAGTAAGAATCCCAGTTTAATCTTGTCAGTCCTTGAATTGACTTTGCCTTTTCATCAGCCTTTTGCCTCCATTCTGTTTGCAATTGTTGTGCTTGTGGAAGGTGTCCCAGAATAATTTCTGAAATCAAATTAACTTTGTGCAAATTTTCATTTAAAAAATCAGTAATATTTCCTGCTGCTGTAGCTGCTTCCTCTGCTGCTTTTTCTGCCTCTCTCATCTGTACGTCCCAATTTTTGAAGAGCATTTCTTTATGACTATCATTGATGATCGGTGCTCCTGCTCTTCTTCCTTCCTCTGTCTTTTTCCATGCCAAATAATTAGTAACTCTTTCATTAGTTAAATCATAATCATGTCGTAATTCTACGACATGATTAGTGATTTTATCACTTTCTTGACAAAAAGAGTTGTATTGCGAGATTTTCTGGCATAATATGTCTTGTTGTTGCAGTAGTTGTTTGTTCAAAGAAACAGACTCTGAAATAAACTCTGGAAGCTTAGGGTCATCTTTGTGCTCCTCTTGGATAATATGTATTTGTTTCTCTTTATCTGCCAAACTTTTCTGATATCCAATTTGCATCTGTTGAAGCTCTTGTTGTAACTTTTCAAGTTTTATCTGTGCTTCACTGTTAGCACGGGCTTGTTGCAATTGTTGTTGCAGAACTTGTATCTGATCTTCTTTTTCATTTAATAATAGCCTTACCTCGGATGCTTTGTCAATAGTTGCAGAGGCATAAGCTCCTGTAATCTGAGATAACTTGGTAAGATTATCAGTTGGATCCGTAGTAGGATCCTTCCATAAGACATCTAATTGTTCTGCCTCAGTAGAGATTGAGCTCTCTAACTTTCTCTTTTTCCTCTGCTTCCTCACTACTGCTTTATACTGTGGGCTGTAGAATACATCTAGAGGAGGAATGTTCTCTATATTGAGTACAATTTCAGAAGAGGGAGTGATAGGTATATGCTCAGTTTCTGTGACGGTGCCACTTATTCCCGTGCTCAAAACTTTTGTTGTCTGTACAGGGGTCTGTATATTCTGTCCTTCTACATTAAGAAATTGATTAAAAGTTTCCCATTATTTGTCCAATTCAGTCCTGACTGTCGGTTGCTGTACATTGAGAGGTGGAAGATTCAACTGTGGAGTGGTAAAAGTCTGTTGTTGTGAAAGCTCTTTAGATTGAGCTGTATCCTTCACTGAGCTTTCATCATTATCAATCTTTTTAGAATGCTCAGAAATCTCTTTGTCAGACTTCGACTTAGAATTTTCTGTATTAGAGCTGCCACTAAGAGTGACACTAGGAGTTGGTTCCCTTGCGGGTTCCAAGCGTAAATTTTCCAAAGGGATAGTAGTTAGTCTTCTCTCTCTGTAAACTTTAAATTCCTGAAAATATTTTGGGGATAACTGTGTTTGAGCTAAATGCAAAACTTCTTTAAATGAACATTTTGTTTGAAACATATCATCAAAAGGATCTTCTTCTCCAGAAAACACTCTTACTTTGATTGCAGTGGTGAAATTTTTAACAACATCAATTGGATCAAATAACCTTCTCGAAAACTTGAACATTTGTAAGCATGTAATATTGCTTACCTCTTTGAATGCGTGACCAACATCAAACAATGAAAATGCTCCACAGGCTACGGGAAATTGTGGCCAAATTCCCTTCTTCTTCTCCTTTAATTCCTTTGTCAAACCTCCTTCACCACAAGTTTGATAAGCAATCTCCCGAGCTGCAAGTTTATCCGGAACATACAGGGGTAAAACATGGGGGGAAGCAGAACTTCCAAAAACCCTCACATAAGTAAACAACTCTTCTCCAAACCATCTTGCGACAGGGAGAATGTCGACTTCTGCTTCTGGGGATAACCTTGGAGCATCCTTATTATACAATATTCTGTACAGAGGCAGCATTATGCCATGGCAAATTTTGTAAAAATGAGGAACAAACTTTGATTCCCACAACTCTTTGTGATAGACATGAATAGGCAAGGGATCATGAATTGTCCATTGCCAACCCATCAAAGGGAATTTAGAAACAAAACAAATTGAATCCATAACATAGGCAGATAGATAAAAAGGAGGATAAATCCTCTGAGAAACAGTCCGTTTAGACCGGTAATTGAAAATAGCAGTGGCCAAATTATCAGACAAGATTTTGGCCCAGTCTACAATTGTAGCGTTAACAGCAACATTCAACAAAGGGAGCCATTCAGGCAAGACCATATTTATGTCAGGGTTTCCAAAAAGCATGCATAACATAGCTGCAGCAAAACAATATGGAGAGGTGAGTGAACCAGTACTGTACATACCGTGTTTGTTTTTCTTCAATGGTTCATCTCTTTTGGTCCATTCCTTGGTGCATTCCGCCAAATTTGCATTTTCTCTGGCGAATTTCTCCATAAATTGTTTGTTGTAAGTCGCTTGAGGTTCCGGTAAGTGATACATAAGCCTCAAATCTTCTGTATATAATGACCCCATGAGTTCTTGTCCTCGAGTTCTAAATTTCCTGTCTGAAATATCGGTGTTATCCAGCACCCATTTTACCATATCTGTATATGGAAGAATTCTCGGTCTTACTGCTATTCTATGCAGAAATGAACAAGCCAATTCTGTAAGAGACGCTTCAGAGGAATTACTTGATCCTGCAGTAGCCACAACCTCCATTACCCTGGGATTTTCTTCTTTGAGCAGATTATGCATGCCCTCCCAGGTAGTGATACCGGCGTCCTTGTTGCAAGCAGTATCCGCATATAAGGAAGCCATCTCTTTGTTTTCAGCACTCAGAACTTTCTCTTTCTTACCCATAATGCTCTGTGAATGCTTTGTATAGTCTTCTGCTCCTTCGCGCCTGCGGTTTTACGAATTAAGTGAGAGTAATGATATGAGAAAGGTGACAGGATAGTTTTAAATGCTGAAGGCGGATGAAAAATATTATTTTAACATGAAACAACCTTTCTATCGAAACAAAATCCTTTCCATCAATAATTAACAATCCAATCATTAATTTGACATTAAAGTGCATAACGGATATTGATTTTTGAAAATATTTACTTTGGACAACGCGTTAGAAGAATCTACGATAATGCGATCTGCGATTTGCTGTGCAATATCGCAAAATCGCAATATCGCAGTTTGCAAACATCGCAGATTGAAATCATCGCAAAATCTCACATTCACAAATCACAGTTGGGTACATCGCGCTATCGCAATATCGCGAAATCGCAATTTCACAAAATATAACTTTTTAAACATCATTTGTGTGATATGCGATTTGCGATCAATACTTTAGTGCATAGTTTTTTGGTTATCGCACTATCGCAATATCGCGAAATCACAATTTAAAAGATTCTGCTTTACAAAGGACATTCACTTTTTTGCGATGGATGCGGTATTTTTCTTCAAAGAAAGATTATATTATGATCTATCATAAACTTAGGTTTATTTTAAGGATTTTTAAAGGAATTTTCCTTAATTTATGATAGTAAGTTTTATTTGAGAAAGGAAACAAGCACTAATTGATTTTTTGGATTTTTTGACTAAGGGTCCCCACTTATTTAGTATTATTACTAATACTAAATAAAAATGGGGGTTGTTGCTGGCCACAACAGGCCCCTAACTCATCATTGCTACTCAAGGATAGCGTTGCTGATCTCCATGATGATACATATGTTGTTTCAAGATCATCTTCACTGCGGAGCACATAGTTTTTCTTTGCATTACCGAGGACAATTATCATTCCATCTTCCAAAAATCTACACTCCAACCCCAAGAGTTGTGTGTAGCTCGACAATGAGTAACCAGGATAAATTATTATCTCTTCCTGGATTCTATCAAGGCTCCACAGTGCAGTGATAGTGTGATTCTTCCAATCAGCAGTGTATCTTGACCATAGGTCATGCAATGGCATATTTCTACAACCCTCCATAAGATTTGTTGAAACAATAGGAAATGGAAACTTAGGCATACCTTGGAGAAACTTGGGAACATCTTGTATGATTGCAATATTTCCTTCCTCTAGTGTGATGGTCCCTCCAACTATTGGTGCTACTGGTTGCTCCTCCATAGTTGTATCAGTGCTAGTACAAGTCTCCTCCAGTGGTGATGAAGGCTTCTCCTCCTCTGATTTCTCCTTGCCAAATTTTTGAATCACCCTTTGAGTAAATTATGCAAAAGTAGTCACTCTTGCATGAATCAAATGGCTGAACCACCAAGTGTTTGCTTCACCCTCAAGGTGCAATGCTGCAATCTCTACAACCCCTCTTTCTACCACTGGATATAGTAGGAAGAATGCATCTAGTTTCCTTGCCCAAGCCCTTGCTGTAGATGACCCATCAAAAGTAGACAATAGAAACCTATTGCCCTTGATTCTCCCTTTGCTACCAGGTCTCCTTTCTTCCTCAAGATGAATGAACTATGGGAAGGCTAGAGTCTCCTTGAAAACTCTAGGTTGATATTTGTACTTTGCAAGGTATTCACTTAGAATCTCGTGATCCAAGTGTCCTCCATCTTCCTGCATTTTGTCTCATTTTTCAAAAGGAAGGGGTATAGTCCCACTGCTTCTTTCCCCTCTTCTTTGCTTGACCTCCTTGGTGAGGCCCTTCCTAGATCTGAAAAGAGATGAGATAAAACTCATTCTCTCCATCATTGAGACTCTTCTTCTTCTCATTCTCCTGATAGAATAATGGCTGAGATCCACAGGCTAAGCCAATATTATGCTCTTATACCACTGTAATATCCCAAAATGGGGAATGCAGCAATACGAGACATAAAACTAGTAATAGAAGTGATAAATCAACACATAAAATGTAAGAGGATCATATATCCCTCATATTAATGTTATAGCAGTAAATGTATACAAGATCTTGAGGAAATAATCACTCAAGTTAGGCAACACAAGCCTCAAGAGAACATGTACATGAAAGATGAAGAACACTGATACACAAATAATGCCCAAGGCTATGACAACTCAATTTTATTAGATGTAACTGCTACTGGAGAATTTCAATACATGGATCTCAAAATATATGGCTCATACAATGTTGGGAGTAAATATCTAAGCTCCCAAACACATTTTCAAGACAACCGAGAAAGGATTTCCTGAAATATGCAAAAGTGCAAAAATTCTATAATGCAACCCTAGGACTGAATAGCAGCTACAAATAAAGAACTGGATGAATATGGTTGTAGATGATACATGTGATGAATGAATCTCATCCAATAGATCTTTCAAGTGCAAGGCTGATCCAATCACTGAAGATCTCACCCTCCAATCAAACACTGCAACCCCTCACTGCATATGCTCACTGAAATAATGCAGTCAAAGAGGGATACTGCACTGTAGGTGATGAGGAATATGATGACCAAGTTCCAAGATGTGAAATAAGCTCCAGAATATTCCTCACTGATCTCCCAAAGAGAATAATTCTTCCTCCTCTGAAAAACTAGCTCTGGAAGTAGTTTTCTCAACCCTCCACTACAACACCCTGCAACACAACCCAGCTCTAAATAGAAACTGTGTTGTAGTTGAAGGAGGTAGCTTGGCATGATGCCTGAGTGTGGATAAATGAAGTGAAAAGCTCCCCCAAGAGGCCTCTCAAGAAAGGAGATGGGATTCCCGCTTGGGAACACCCAGTGCTAAGCAGCACAGGAATCTCAACTAAACAGCACAGCTAAAGAAAGCACAATAGTCATGCAAACCATAAAATCAATAATCAATAATATCCTCACTATGGCTTCCTTGCCCTCCTTATAAAAAAGTGTGAGACTTCTTACCTTGGGTCCCACTCATTAGGGTTTCCTTCACCAAGGAATCTTCCTCCCACTATCACTGTGTTGTCTCCATTGATGATCTCCACCATTCATTCCAACGCTATTGACTTGGTCAAACTTGACCTTGTCCACATGTATTTGACCCTGTTCACACATGAGGGTATAAGATCCAACTATTATTATCATCAATTTTCACCTCATCATGGATTTTATTCCTGTTTTAGATGTGTATGGGCCTGCTTACCCACTTATTCATCTAACTAGGTGTGGGAAACAAAATTTAATATTCCCATCAGCTGCATGCTAATTTAGGAATATTACACAATAGAAGAGGAACATATGTTTTACCTCAAGCGTCTCAACGAGACCATAAGGCTTGTTTCTTTAGTTATTGAAGCACATAAACGACGAGTTAAGGTGAAATATGAAAAATTTGTCACATCTCATGTTTTCTCTGAAGGTGACTTGGTCCTGTTTTATGACCAAGCCCATGATAAGTTGGGAGTTGGAAAGTTCGAGCCAATGTGGCATGGGACCTATATCATTCAGCATATTTTGGATCATGGAGCTTATGATCTAGCTGACTATGAAGGAAATCCTTTGGCTAAGCCCCGAAACAGGCTCTACCTGAAGAAATAATACGCTTAATATTAAATGTGATAATTTGTACATTAATGTGTTATTCATTAGTGTGCTTTGAGTTGATTTTCTGTGTTATTTCTTGGATTGCAGAAATGTTTCCTCTGCTTGCCATGTGCTCCACTTGGCTTGCAGATGTCTTTGGATCACTACGTTGGTTTTGCTGATAGTGCTTTCTGTAGCACAAATAACCTTTCTTCCACAGCATGGGCACTCTTTGCTCATGATGTCGAGTTGATTAATTTACAAGGAACTTGTTTGGGTCAGATAAATAACAATATTGTCAAGTATAGTGCGATGATCAAACTATTATCAGATTCCATTGATCTTGGGATTAGGGATTTGTTTGATAAGTTGAACTCATAGCTCATTGAGTTACAATTGAATGGGCATTATTCTATGCACAATCCTCAAATTTTATGTATGTATTTACGTGTTACATTATTGGAAAGACATTTTTATTTTATCACATATCAACACATTCCAATGCATTTAAATACATTAACTAATTCGTTAGGAAACCATGTATTATATAGACATTTGCACAATATGTAAATCAGTACATCATTATGATACGCAAGTAGCCATATAAACATCAATATATATGTGTGTGTGTGTGTGTGTGTGTGTGTTACATACAAAAGCTCAAAAAATATGTGTTATGTTACAAAAATTTCTCTCCGAGCCTACATAAGTACAAAATGTATAAATAGCTCTGCTATCTGCCCACATGGTTCTCATGGTAGTAGGGGAGTAATTGAATTACTCACTAGAGTAATCAACGCATTTTTCCCAGAACTCCGACAGTGTGTCTCTGGAAATGCAGTGGGATATCATCAAATGTGGGATACTCTAGAATGACTCGTGTGAGGCCGACCAGGGTCCCCTCTAGATCAACTAATGTGTTTTCTTCCTCCTCATAAGGAGCATCCTCTACTGTACGGGCTACCCTTCGTGCAATCGATGACATATTAGGAGGTCTCTGAGGACCCATATCTATAAAAAATTCATAAGTTTACATGTCGTAACACATAACAAAAACATCTAAAAGGTAAAAAATGTTTAAAAAATAATTTTTACCTGGATCAGTCCACTATGCACCTAGTGGGATCAGAAGATCTGAATCTCCTCTGAAGTCAACACTAACATAGGCATAGTCCTCGATTACGATCAGCTAACGTCGTAGCCAACTAAAGAAGGTTGTGGGGAAATGTATCTATTGACATCCTCCATACCAGGGCATTATGTCGCACCATCGCATCAACCTTAGATCCCTCTAGGTTGGATCATTGATCTATAACCACTGATACTAGAACAGGGGTACTCTCTCCAGAAAGAAGGCCACCAAAATTGACGTGTACCCAAACTGTTTTAGTCTCCCTATCTTGCACTTGGTTAGCTGGATCTTCATGTTAGCCAACAACCCCTCACACCAGTTGAACATCGGTGCGGCTAAGGAATTCACTACATAATAGAATTGTGATTCTGTTTCCTCTTGCAATGCCTGGGCTCCTTCCACTCTAGTGATACAATGAAGTATCATGCGTAGGGGAAGCACTTTGATGGAAGGTATGTCTACGTTCCCACTCTCTTCCTTTCGTGCCCCAGGACACTCTCTCTGGATGAGCATGCTCGTTCTCTCACCCCTTGGGTGAGCTCTGATGAGTTGGATTCTCTCCCCTCGCCTGAATAGTCCGGTGATAAAATAGATGTCCATGACATCTAACTCTAATTCTTGGTCCTCGATGATAAACGACTGTCGATCCACGTCCAAGATATTGATCAGATACTAGAGAACCACCATTTGAGCTCTTAGGCTAGATGTTTGAAATAATTTCAATAATCCACAATTGTGGAAAGCATTAACGCAACCTTGGTCTTGCAAGGCTTTGTAGAATTCCACCTCATGCCCTCATTATTTCCATTCGGCTGAAATCTCCACTGAAAGCACCTGCAGAACATGTAGAGCTGGTACTTTAGGAGCATTCATGGAGGAATGTTTAGAAATTAACGGTGGAGTTGGGAGATTTTCTCAATTTAAAATATTTCTCACGGCCAGCATGTTTGTCTGAAATGATTTAACGATGGTGGCACGCTACCCTAACAAGCTGAGCATGACTAACGTGACCCAGATAGCTCGAAATCACGCTAGTCACAGGTGATTTTAATTTTTAAAATATCTCCCACAAAATCCCTAATTCTAGAAGTGAAATGCCAAATGAATAAAATTAAAATGAGAAATAGGATCAAAGCTCTTACCTTGCACTGGCAGATCAAAAAATGGTGTCATAGATCAGTCACACCGCTGATTTGAAATTCATAGGGAAAAATGCCAAAATGCTCTTCTCAAAATGGAAAGGTGAAAATGATTTTTTTTTTTGGTCTATTTATATATTTTTGATTTTTTTTTTCCAATATTTTATTATTTTTCCTCGATATCCATGATGTTTGTTGTTTATATGCAGTACAGGAATTTCGCACTATTGATGATCGTTTCCAATGAAAATGAGTTGAATTTAGTCTTTTTCAGGTGCATTAAACATTTACGAAAAAGGAAACACCCTAGAGTCAAATTTCAGTTCTTTTCTGATTCTCAAAAAATGAAAATATTGTCGAGTACTTGTCATTTAAAAATCGTTAAAGTGAATGAATTGACATGATATTAGTATACGTTTACCCCCTTTTCGGGCTAAGGTTTACTATTTACAAAAAAGGAATACCTTGATTGAACATGGTCAAGAGGTTCTCTCGGACATAGTTTTCTACCTTTTCAGATTCGAGAGACAATTTAAGAAAAGGGACATGATGGAGTTTTCTTTTTGTTTCTTTTCAAACTCCCTAAAGATGAAAAGTTACTGAGTTTACCATTCGTTGGACTCATTAAATATTAAAGGATGAAATACTCGTCACCATGACAAGACCGATTTCCTCCTTCCTAGGGCTCGTTAAACATACTAGGATGGATTCATTCAGAGAATGAACTTACATGTTTAGCATATGATATCCTCTTCACACTAGCTATAAAAATAAAGAGGTACTCGCTAGGAATAATGGGGGAAAATTGAAAGTGAATGTCCTATGTGTATTTTTGCTAGCTTGTTGTTACAGGAAAAATTACCTCCTCATCAGCTCAGAGGAGAAGGTAACATGGAAGGAAGAAATTGACCTAAACAAGACCCATTTTTGCCAAGGTAACACACTGGAGAAATGACTAGACATTGTTATAATGCACCTGAGCCATGCAAAGGGAGCATTAATACCTAGGGTAACGCTCTGTCTTTCCCAAAGGGCAACGTTAACCATGTTTAAGTGTGAAAAGGGAAATACCTTGCAAAAATATGGCTGGCATTTCCAGCCTTCTCTCAAAAGGGAATCAGTGCAAAATAGAAACTAAATGGCGCAGAACTTTTATTATGAGTTTCCAAACATAAATGAACTCCTATGGAAGGCAAATGCAAAGGAAAGCAAGGACACATCTAGATCTTTCCTGATTTGAATAGGTTGAAAGAGTTGGCAAGGTTTGTCCTCTCCATCTCCTATAAAATGGAGCTGTGGGCTCTTGCTCTAAGGTCGAAGGTTTGATTATATGTGGAGCGGAATTTCATTGTTGTAGTTTGAGGCTTGAAGATCGACGAAGTTCATTGAGAGCTTTCTGCCTTGAGCATTATCACACTTGGAGATAGAGAAAGAGAGAGAGGAATTTGAAGACTGAGGAGGGCTTGGTGCAACTGACGGTTGTAATCCTCGTTTTTATAAATCAATAGAACTATATTTGTTTTATCCATTCGATGCATCAGTGTCACATTTTTTTTTCAATCGTCTATGTAGCATGATATGAATGGCTTAGATATGTATTGTCTCATGTTTCTTATATGCTATTTTAATTGATAAGAAGTTATATTGTTGTAGAGACTACGCGAGTGCTTTGGTTGATTGCAGGATCTAGATTTGGATCCAGTGAAGGAGGTTCTCTACTTCATTGCTTGGCATTCTCCATAGGATCTGTTGTCCATAAAGAGGTAATCTCTCCATCTTACTTTTTCAGTTATATATATTAGAATGAACATGCACGCAACATCTTTATGAACTTTACAACTAATTTGAATGTCTTCCTTGGGCACTGGAAAGCCTTGAGAGGGATATTTAATAACTACCACCCAAGAATATTACCCTATAGTAGAATTGGAGAATCCACTAGGGAAGAAACCCAAAGTTTCTGGGTTGTTCCTATGACTTACCTTTTTCCTTTTGTTCACATATGCTTCCGACTAGTTTATATGCTCAGTGAACATCTCAAAAGCTCACAGAGTCTAGATTAGACCCTACTTAGCCATATGTGTAACTTTACACGGATTAACGCTTCCCCTGTAAGTGTTTCAGAGTGTTATAATGCAGTCTAGGCTTAGATATAGTGCGTTAGTCTCAATATTAATGCTTTCTACCCTCTTCTTGCCAGCGTTACCCAGCTAAAATTTTTCGTTTACACCTCTGTTATGTTTCCCTTTGGTTGTGAAGTTCTTGGACATGAGAATAGCTTCTCTTGTTGGATCCCCATTCTTTTTTACCAGCTAGCATTTCTGTCTTTTGTTCTGGTTTAAAAAAGTTAATTTCAATGACATCTACTTTTTGAAGAAGAAATTTTCTTTTAGTTTTTTGAACTTAGCTGAATTAATTCTGAGAAATTTTTGGTTAAAAATATGTTAAGAGAAGATAGATAGATCTTTGAATCTTTAAATTTGAACTGTGTTATTTGAACGTTTGGTGCATGGATGCTGAAAGAAAATCTCTCCCTGTAGAAAAACTCTTCATTGAATTAAATATTTAGAGCATATTTTTGCAAGGTTTTTTGAGTCAGAGTCTCATCACATCTCATACGTCCACTCCCCCTCTACAAGACTAATAATCAAGTACACTAACAATCAAGTGATAATAAAATTAATCATATAAATTTTTCTGAGCTCACACCAACAGTAGTTCAGGCTAGGATCTTGGGGTAGGAGAAGTGAGAAAATCACCCAAGATCTCAAAACTTGAGACTAGAGTCGTTAATAAGTGAAATCCTACTGCACTCATATTATCAGGACCACTCCACTACCACTGGAGTTAAGCGCGAGACAACACCAGGGTGCATGAGAACTTATCCCACCTTCAAGTGCATTTAGTGGGCATGATATTTATTGGGGTTCCCTTCATGGATGTCGAAACTAGATCGGGGATCTAGGTGTTCTGCCCATATAGCATGTTGTCTACAACCATAACCCCCCTGATGATATCTCTGATTAGAGGTATATTTAGTTGCCAAAATTTTATGGACTTACACGAGGTGACTAGGATGGGTTGTCCTGGTACCTAAAACAAATGGACTTACTATGTCTGCGGTCTTTGGGAGGGTACTCGTCTTCACGACAGTCCTTACACCTATTTTTTGAGGTTCGGGGGAAGCTCTAGAGTAACTGTCGCTGTGTTTACGACTAACCATCTCTATATGCTATTGTGATACTGGGTTTCATCTCCAGCAAACAGTAGTACTCAGACGGGGCCACCCTATTCTGGCTGCTTGTTGATTCATTTCAGAAAGTCCTTTTTTCTTTTTTCTTTTTTAGGTGTGTGGTTACTATCACCGATACTTTATAATACATCACAAATAATTAAAATTTGCTAAAAATAAAAAAGCCACCGTGGCGTCTTTCGACCCTCGCTGTCTGTTTCGATGACAGCAAGGTCTCCCTTCGTTGACACTGAAGGAGGAGTCGAGTCTCAGTGAACCTGTGCCTTCCTCAGAAGAATAGTCTCCAGTGACAACCCCTTATTTTCACATAGTGACATACCACAAGGAATCTCTAGAGGATCCTTTTACGGAAGGCATTGTACCTCCTTGCAATCCTCAAGCTCCTTTTATAAATCGGCCCCGCCGATGTTCGTTGGTCACACCAAGCCAGATGCCATCTTCGGCTGAACCAACTCACGGCCCCACAACCAGCACCCATGGGGTTGCTGCATTGGAAACTAACCCATATTTGACACCATCTTCGCCACCGGTAGCCGGTTCTACGCCCACTAATCGGTAGCCCCGGTAAGTAGCTAGCCTCTGCCTAGTCCCAACACCAGTCCTTGGTGATAGTTGATCTCCGAATCCTTCGGGATCTACTTCTACGGTGACTACACCGGGACCCATGGTTCCCTCTCCCACGAGCAGGGCTAATTTGGTTCCTTCTAGAAACCCTTTCAGTTGGAACCCTTTGCTGAGTTCAAACCCCTTGGCCACCATGCCAGGGGGCAGTGTCACCAACACTCTGACAATAGTTGGAACTTATGTACCCTTGCAATTATCAGGACAAATGGGACAACCTATTTTTAACACTATTCCTTTGAGTGGTCAAAATCGTGGTGTAGGGTCTATGTCATTGCTTAACTAATAACTATGTGAATAACAGCATGCCTCCGGCTAGCTCTATTGCGTTCATATGGGAAAACCAACCCCAAAATCCATTTGGACAAGAGGGAAACTTTTACTCTAGGGGAAACCAATCGTTCACCCCAAAGTACAATATACCCTATGGACAACAACCATACATCTCTACACCCCCACCCACAGGGACCTTTTATCAGCCTACTTATCCTACTTATCCTATTGGTAAAACATTGATGGGCGAACCCTATGGTCTGAATAGTCAGCCAATACTCCCTTGGTTAGATCCAGGGGAAAACACGTTATTTCCATTTTTGGAAGCTCTATACATCCCCGACATCTACAAACTGGCCAATGATCCCATCAACGACAACCCACTCTGGCCTCCAGTACCACACAAGATTCCGTCCAACATCCCTAAATTCGACGAGAAACAAGGGAATGATCCAGCTACACATGTCACCACCTTTCATCTATGGTTTGTTTCTAAATCCATGGTCGATGATAGTATCTGGCTTTAAATTTTCCCCAGCACTCTCACAGGAAATGCTACCAAATGGTACATTGAATTACCATGCGGAGCCTTCAACACTTTTGGTGCCTTAGCTATGGAATTTCTTAAGAATTTCCAATTTCCTATTAGATATGAAACCGGCACGAAACTCTTAACCTCATTGTGCCAAGACACCACCACCTACATCTCTGCTCACATTCATGAATGGAGACGTAGGAGAAGGCTGGTTAAAGTGCCAATCCCAGATCATCTGTTATCTAAATGGTTTTTCAAGTCACTCTTACCGACCCTAGCTAAGGACATTTATCTGCTCGGTGTGGTCATGGAAGATCAATCCATTCATCATGCACAACATTTAGATCTGATCTATTCGTAATCTGGCACGCTATATTATCTACTCCCCCATGCCCCTGAAAATTTGAATCCTTCCACTACTCAGAAACCTGGAGCACACGCTGATGGACTTGTTGGTGCAATCTCTGGTGTAGCCATAAAAAATCCTCGTGGGAAAACCTCCCAGCCATCTTCAGCTGCCACCGCCCCTAACCAATCGACTACTCTTCCTACCACTGAGGTAAATTCTGTGCAAATTTCACAAAAACCTGGTAGCGATAAAAGAAGAACAAGAAAAATACCTCTTCTTCGGAAGAGCCGATCGGATCATCAGAATATTGATGAAAAATATTTATAAGACGTAAAAGGAAAGATAAAACCACAGAAATTTCCTTGTAGAATCATGAAGAGGACCACTTGACATACAAATTTCCTCGAGAGTTTGTAGGAATCCACGGATTTTATCAAAAACAAGGACTCTGGAGGATTTTGCCATTCTTCATAATCCCTTCCTAATCCACGGCAACAGCCATAACACATGATTTCAAACCCAACCACAACCCCACAAAGGGGCAATGGTGGTACACATCCTACCGAGATGAAAGATTGTCGAGAGGCCTCTTGAAGGAGCTTTCACTTCATTTCTCCAATCCAGGATTCAGGCCAAGCATCCTCCTTTAGCTACAACGCAGTTTCTGTTTAGAGCTGAGTTGCATTGTAGGGTGTTGCAGCGGAGGTTCCTCAACACCACTTCTTGGGATTATCTTTCAGAGGAGAGAGATTTATTTCCTTTGGGTGTGTTATCACAAAATCTGACCCTAATAGGCTGCTCATCAAGTAGACTCTGAGTAACTCTTTCAAAGCAATCTTTTAGCTGAGGCTTAGCCCCCTCAGCCTAAGAGGGCTCTCTCAAGGATTAATGATATGGGATATATATAGATGGCTAACTCTATTATTTGTGTTTTGTTTCAGGTTGAGAAGATGAATGTTTGCTACCATTGGGCTATGGAGTCAGTGATAGGGATAAAGATGAAAAAGGCTTTCCTTATGGAAGCTGAGGCTTGTATATAATTCAATGAAAGAAGAACACATTCAGGAAAATCCCAATAAATTGAGGTTCAACGGAATTTATAGCATGTGGTACATGAATTCTGAGTAATGATACATCAAGGTATTGAAAGCAAAACTACTAAAATATATTTCACCGTAGCTAAATACTTAAAGGAAGTCAAAGCATGATCAGTCATGACTCCTGAGTAATAAGCACTTAAAATATGGAAGAAAAACATTTCAAATGATAGGACATAAACTCAATGAAATACACTAAGAATCTCAGGTGAAAGGAAAGTGGTATTGTTACTGTATATATCAGTCAATCCAAAGCTTTACAAAGTGGTATGCTTAGATAACATTTTCCAACTTTTAGGTTGAAGGTAACATCAGCATGTATACATTGGGCATTATGTAATCAAAGTAGTCTTCAACAAAATATCATAATCAGCTAAACATGGAAGTCAAGGCACTTGGAGTTTAGGTTTATAGGTGAAAACAGTAACACAGTGAATAAACATAGTCTACAAGAGTGTGAAGGAATTTAGAGCATTATTCAGTGAATTCTAAGTAACACATGTTCATACCACTGCAAATAGGTAATTAAAAAATGCCATAGAAAGATGATACACTTAAACCCCTTGTGAATCTTGAGTAGTAAAACGAAACTCTGTATTAAGTTGAAACAACACACAGTCTGCTTACAATATGCACCAGTTTTGCCAAAAAGTCTCCAACCCTTTATAATTCGACCTAGTTCTTCATATAGAGCCTTTACAATGTTCGATTCCATGATTCAACACTAGGGGAATTCAAATTCCCATTCATGACACCTAATCTAACCATAAAACAGACTTTTAATTACAAAATAACAAGTAAACAGTCTTTGAAGAGTCCTAATCCAAATAGGAGTGAAAATCATAAATATGCTTGCAAAAACCTTATCGAAAATTTGAATGCCCTCTCTAACAGCTACAACCTCATGAGGTCGAATTTGGATGATGCCTTTAGCTTTGTGGTGAACTCTGCTGATTCATGACTTAACTGACCTAGAAACCAGGAAACAGAGTTTGCTGAAATTTACCCCTTACCTCCATGCTTGTCTTCAAACATCTTTGCTAGCCTTGATGACTATATTTTATATGTAACATGTGCTAACATCCCATAAACTCTTCAATCCTTCCACCTTTGCAAAAAAAAGCGTTCGAAAAAAAATGAAAAGTAGAGGGAATATGATTGTGTTACGAAAACAACCTGTTTTTGTAGCGCAACTATTATACCACTGTAAAAACCTTTTTTTTACCATTATTTTCCCTGATTTTCAATTTGGAACTTCATTTATGACCTTTCTCATTCCATTCACAATGCTAAACTCTGAAGACTAGCAGTCCTTCCTCCAAATTTCATGCAAAAATGCCAAAACATCACCTTCAGCAGCTTCGTAATGCGCTTCGAAACTGCTGTGTGTACTCCTTTAACACAGTGTTTTAAAAAATATACAGTTTTGGAGATATTTAGAATATTTTTAAGGATTTATTTCAACAAAAAAAATCTTTAATGGAGATTTTCTTCTTCAAAAATATATTGATATTCATGACAAAACTAATTTAAAAATTTATCATTCTTTGCACTTTTTCATCTGAAAAATAGATGTTGAGACAAAGATTTTATCTTCTCACCCATAACATATTTTTCAAAACTTAAGGAGGTGTTTGGATAAAAAAAATTCTTGAACAAAAACCTCTCTTGGTTTTTTGAAATACCTCTTCTACTGCCTAGAAGCTATCTTTGAACAACCTATGTAAAACTAGAAAATTCTGATTTCTGAAAATATGGCTTCAAAGAAAGCCTTGTATCTCCCAGCTGGTAACACTTGTGAGAAATGAGAAATAGGTTATTTTATAGGAATCTTTTATTAAGAGAAACCTCGTTCATAATTTCAAAATACCTTTTATTGTGGCCAGAAACTAATCTTGAAGTGAACTACTAAAACTAGAAAGCAAAGTTTTTTTGTCAATGACTTTCAGTAGTTTCGTAGCGCAAGTTGAGTCATCAATTTATCCCACCTCATAATGAATTTGAATAAACTGAAAGAGGTTTTTGTATTTAAGTAAATTAGGAAGAAAAACCTATTTTAGGTTTCACAAATGAGTTTTCAGTTGCACAGGAATCCCCTTGGACCTTGACTACTAAAAATTGAAAAACAGGGTTTTTGCCTCATAGTGCGCTACGAAAATAGCGTTTTCGTAGCGCAAATCACCTTTTTTGAACTAAATGTGCTATGAAAACGCGGATTCCTGTATGATTGCAAAAATTTGACCCTAAACCTAATGGAATGACTTCTTAATGGATGATGGGACCTTTAAACCATGGAATAAGGTTGTTAAACTTTGTTTGGAAATGAAAATGAGACTTTTGTGACTCTAACCCTATCAGCTACCCTTTAAAGCATGAAATGACCTAATCACCTATCTAATACCATGACTAAGACAAGGCAAAATTTTAGAGTTTATTGATCATGGAGTGGACCTAGGAGACTTTATTTGAATTGGCAATATCACCTACCCTTTACCCAGACTTAAAATGACTTTTGGACCTCCTTGAAATCATGACCAAAATCAAAGTTAACACAATGATGTTTTGAGAAATTTTGGGTGATAACAGTGGCTCCACCTGGGATAGTGTGCCCCTGTGGTACACTAAGAACTGGTAGCTCTAGTACTGCTATCCATCCTTTAAAATAAAACTCTGAAATTCTGCCCAATCTGCTTGAAAATTTTATGGCCTTCACCTGAGGCTCAAGTTTGATGGTCTCTGCAAGAAGCACTCAAACTGTACCTACTAAAAATGCTCAGTCAACCTACCTTGAGCTTATTTTCACATTCCTACCTACCTACCCTATCAGCTACAATCTCCATTTGTAGCTCAAGGAACATGAAACTTCCAATGAAGCCAGTCATTGATCTGATCTGACACTTGAATCTCTTGATTGTGCTTTAAGCAAAAATAAACGCAATCTTGAAAGAACCGAAGCGGCTATGCATGCTATACGATCTTAAGTGAAAAGATAACTAGAAATACGAGTAAGTAAATATTTTCCATGTAATCGATTATAGAACCATAGAAGACATAATCTGTTTGAAACTTCTCATGACATTCTAAGACTTTGGACCACACATACATGCTTTGATCAACCATATAAGACATCAGTTGTCATTTTTGTACTCTCAAACTGCACTATTGATTTTCAAAGCGTACATTCTTCCTCAATCTCAAAGGAGAAAGGTAGAAACACTCTCTATCTATGTTCTGTCATAGAATTTTTTTGAAAAGAATGATCATGATCATGAATACTATATGATTTAATTTGACCTTGTAAGCCTTCAATGTCTTTCTGAATGTTCTTAGCAACTTCATCCAAAAATTTCATCTTCTCTTCTGGCTTTCACTCAAATGATTTTAGATAAGAAGACAAGGACAAAGAAAAATTTTCATCTATTTCTTCATTAATATGATCATCATTCCATTGTTTGAAACCTTGAATTGAAGGAGAGTTTGCCACCACCTCTGTTCTGTCTATCCATTCCTCCAAAAACATAAGCCAAAAGTCTGCAAATGACTTAATAGATCTGAAAGGAAAACTTTCAATCCACTGTTTACATTTCCCTTGAAATGAATCATAGAACAACATAATGCAAAAATATTCATGTTTGACTCTAAGAAGCTCTGTAAAATCACAGAAATCTGATATATGCTTCAAAGTCAAACTCAAATCTTCTCCATTGAAGTTTGGACCATTCCTTAAAAAATATGTATCCTTGGGAAAATGATTTTGGAAACCATGAATTCCTAAAAAATTTATACATGCATACCTTGAAATAAGAATGGCAACATCTCAGTTCTTCATAACTCCACTGGAATCACCATGAATCTATGAGTTTTGAATTCTTCAACAATGTAGTCACGAAGGTAGTTCTATAGCCTCGAAGAGATTCTGAGCTCCTGCTACCTTTAGAAGTTCAGCTTCTTGATTTTAGGAATGAATAATCTTTAGGCTCCCGGTAGACGCACCAAAATGTTATCACAAAATCTGACCCTGATAGGTTGTTCATCAAGTAGACTCTGAGTAACTCTTTCAAACCAATCTTTTAGCTGAGGCTTAGACTTCTCAGGCTGAGAGGGCTCTCTTAATGATTAATGATATGGGATATAGATATATGGCTAACTCTATTATTTTTGTTTTGTTTCAGGTTGAGAAGATGAATGTTTGCTACCATTGGGCTACGAAGTCATTGATAGGGATAAAGATGACAAAGGCTTTCCTTGTGGAAGCTAAGGCTTGTATATAATTCAATGAAAGAAGAACACATTCAGGAAAATCCCAATAACTTGAGGTTCAAAGGAAGTCAGAGCATGTGGTACATGAATTATGAGTAATGATACATCAAGGTATTGAAAGAAAAACTACTGAAAGGGATTTCACCATAGCTAAATACTTAGAGGAAGTCAGAAAATGATCAGTCATGAATTCTAAGTAATAAGCACTTAAACTATGGAAGAAAAACATTTCAAATGATAGGACATAAACTCATTGAAATACACTAAGAATCTCAGGTGAAAGGAAAGTGGTATTGTTACTGTATATATCAGGCAATCGAAAGCTTTACAAAGTGGTAAGCTTAGATAACATTTTCAAACTTTTAGGTTGAAGGTAACATCAGCATGTATATATTGGGCATTATGGAATCAAATTATTCTTCAACAAAATATCATAATCAGCTAAACATGGAATTCAAGGCACTTGGAGTTTAGGTTTATAGGTGAAAACAATAACACAGTGAATAAACATAGTCTACAAGCATGTGAAGGAATTTAAAGCATTATTCAATGCATTCTAAGTAAGACGTGTTCATACCACTACAAATAGGTAATTGAAAAATTCCATAGAAAGATGATACACTTAAAGCCCTTGTGAATCTTGAGTAGTAAAACCAATCTTTGTATTAAGTTGAAACAACACATAGTCTGCTTACAATATGCACCAGTTTTGCCAAAATGTTTCCAAACCTTTACTAATTCGACTTAATGCTTCATATAGAGCCTTTAAAATCTTGGATTCCATGATCCACCACTAGGATAATTCGAATTCCCATCCATGACACCTAATCTAACCATAAAATAGACTTTTAATTACAAAATGACAAGTAAACAGTCTTTGAAGAGTCCTAATCCAAATAGGAGTGAAACTCCTAAATATGCTTGCAAAAAACTTATCCAAAATTTAAATACCCTCTTTGACAGCTGCAAATTCATGAGGTCGAATTTGGATGATGCCTTTAGCTTTGTGGTGAACCCTGGTGATTCATGACTTAACTGCCCTAGAAACCAAGAAACAGTGTTTGCTGAAATTTAGCCCTTACCTCCATGCTTGTCTTCAAACATCTTTGCTAGCCTTGATGAATATCTTGTATATGGAACATGTGTTAACATCCCATCAACTCTTAAATCCTTCAACCTGTGCAAAATTAAGCCTTCGAAAAAAATGAAAAGTAGAGGGAATATTATTGCGCTACGAAAACAACTTGTTTTCGTAGTGCAACTCTTATACCACTGTAAAAACCTTTTTTTTTTTACCATTATTTTCCCTACTTTTCAATCTAGAACTTCATTTATGACCTTTATCATTGCATTCAAAATGCTAAACTCTGAAGACTAGCAGTCCTTTCCTCCATATTTCATGCAAAAATGCCAAAACTTCACCTTCAGCAGTTTCGTAGTGCGCTACGAAACTGCTGTGTGTACTCCTTTAATACAGTTTTTTCAAAAATCTACAGCGTTGGAGATATTTAGGATATGTTTAAGGATTTATGTCAACAAAAAAAAGCTTTAATGGAGATGTTCTTCTTCAAAAAGATCTTGATCTTCATGACAAAATCGATTTAAAGATTTATCATTTTTTGCACTTTTTCATCTGAAAAATATATGTTGAGACAGAGCTTTTATCTTCTCACCCATAATGTATTTTTCAAAACTGAAGGAGGCTTTTGGAGACCAATTTGTCTTCAAAAAAAATATCTGTCTTTTTTTTTTTAAATACCTCTCTTACTTCCCAGAAACTGTCTTTGAACAACCTCCGTAAAATTGGAAAATTCTGATTTCTGAAAATATGGCTTCAAAGCAAGCCTTGTATCTCCCAACTGGTAACACTTGTGAGAAACGTGAAATATTATTGTAGCTGAATATTTTGTGAAGATAAAACTCCTTCATAATTGCAGAAGAACTTTTCTTGTGGCCAGAAACTGATCTTGAAGTGGATTACTAAAACTAGAAAGCAAAGTTTTTCTGTCAATGACTTTCAGTAGTTTCGTATTGCAAAGTGAGTCATCAATTTCTCCCACCTCATAATGATTTTGAAGAAATTGAAAGAATTTTTTGTATTTGATTATTGTATGAATAAAAACCTCTTTCATGTTTCAAATATGATTTTTCAGTTGCTCAGGAACCCCCTTGGACGTTGACTACTAAAAACCTAAAAACAGGGTTTTTGCCTCATAGTGCGCTACGAAAATAGCGTTTTAGTAGCGCAAGTCACCTTTTTTGAACTAGCTGTGCTAAAAAAACATGGATTCCTGTATGATTGCAAAAAATTGACCCTAAACCTAATGGAATGACTTCTTAATGGATGATTGGACCTTTAAACCAAGGAATAAGGTTGTTAAACTTTGTTTGGAAATGAAAATGAGACTTTTGAGACTCTAACCATATCAGCTACCCTTTAAAGCATGAAATGACCTAATCACCTATCTAAGACCATGACTAAAACAAGGTAAAATTTTAGAGTTTATTGATCATGGAGTGGACCTAGAAGAATTTATTTGAACTGGCAATATCACCTACCCTTTACCCAGACTTAAAATGACTTTTAGACCTCCTTGAAATCATGACCAAAAGCAGAGTTGACACAATAATGTTTTGAGAATTTTTGGGTGATAACAGGGTGATCAGTTGGGAAGCCCTTGGAGCATATTGTAAATCTTGGCACATGGCCAACACATTTTCTTGCACCTACAATGCAGTATCCCTCAGTGACTGCGTTAGGGATTGCAGTGATTGTCGGAGGGTGAGATCTTCATTGTTAGGATCAACATTTCACTTGGAAGATCCATTGGAGAAGGTCTATTTCTTTGATGGAGCATCTTCAGCCATCTCCAACCAGTTCTAGCTCTTGAGTTGCAGCTGCTACTGCAACTCTGACATTTCTATAGTTTTGCATATTTCAGCCAATCCTTCCAGGATTAACTTGAGATAGTATTTGGGAGCTTAGATATTCTCTCCCATTATTGTATGAGACATATATATACAGATCTATGATATTTTGTATTTCCTGTAGCAGTTCTCTATCTATGACTATTCAGTTTTGGTCCATAGACATTCTGCTATGTACTAGCATTCCACCTTTTGTACATGTATTCATGAGGGTCTTGTTTGCCTTGTTCATTTGAGTTGTATTTTACATGTTTGCTGCTGATTTACATAATAAAATGGCTCCATGGTTTCCATAAATTTTGGTATGATGTTGTTCACTACTACTCCATTGTTGTGTTTACATATTGCTGTAGCTCCAATTTGAGAATACTATAAGATATTCCTAACATTGTAGATTTTCCCTATTTTGGGATATTATAGTGGTATCAGAGCATCAATCTTAGCTCAGCTTGTGGATATCAACCAATATGCTATCTAGAAGGCAAGAAGAAAAAGAGATGAATAGAAAAGAGAAGACTCCATTATGTGGAGAAAGAAAGCAAGATAGGCTTACAAAGATTCTTCCAAGATTTGTACAGAGAATTCATGTAGATTTCAAGAAGATAAGAAGGGAGATGTATACTGAATCTCCAAGATGGTTTGAAACTTATTCAAACTCTAGATTTTCTTCTGGGGAGTGTGAACATGCAACCACACCCTATGATGCACAGCGCAATCTCATGCCCAGTTTTTCCATGAGAGAAAGGGAGGAAGAAGGAATGCCTAAGAGGGGAAATCTTAGTGGTTTCTTGCATGAATATGAATCTCAAACTCAAAAGTTTAGAGATCATATCACTTTCCCAGAGTTTTGCAAGATCAAGGTGAGGAGGAGCAAGCAGCATAATGTGGATAGATTTCTTCTGTCAACCTTTGATGGTTCCCCTACATGTTCAGCTAGGGCTTGGGTGGAAAATCTAGACACATTTTTGCAGCAGCATCAAATTTCTGAAGATGAAGCCATCAGAGTAGCAGCGCTGCATTTTGGAGGTAAGGCCTATGCATGGTGGATATTTGAGTCATTTTCTTTAAAGAATGCAAATACTTCTTCCTATGCAAGGTTCATTAAAACATTGGTGGAAAATTTTGATAAGAAAATTTCTAAAACACATGTGGTGAAGCAAAACAAATCTAAACAAACAAAGACCTTACATGTGATGGAGGAAACCATAAAACCAAGACCACTTCAGAAAACCATGGAAGAGGATGATAAATTGCATCATACATTACTAGAGGCAATACCTTTATCTTGTATGTTGGCACAAGAAGGCATGGAGATCCCTTTTTCAAAAGAGGATCCAATAATTGGGAGGTTTCCCATTCATCTTAAGGAGGCTAAGGGCAGTAATGCTGCCATATCTAGAGTTGATCTAGCACCTCATGTGGAGGAAGGAGGAGCTCTTGCTCCAAATAGAGGGATTCTTGCAGCTTTGCAAGGAAGTCCCCAGGATCTCATGTGTGGAGATCAAGGCACAACTCATGTTCTACATGTGCCATTGATGATGAGGTGTGGGAATATGGAGACAAAAGGAGGAGATAGGGGGAGGACCAGCATCATGTGATGAGGAGCACACACACCTATACATTTCAGGAGGTTGATACACCTGAGAGGGAGACTGGATTGCGCAGTGAGGGCAAGGAAAAATCTGCCCATTCATATCTGCAGTCTACTCTTGATGATGATGTCTCATTGCATGGAGGCATTGCACCAGGGTTCCCACTATATCAACAGAGGAGGATGGATGCTTCACATTTTGATGCATCACTCATTGATTTTAGAAGAGTGGAGACCTTGGGAGGTCATTTTACAGCGCTGAGAGTCTTAGGTAGACTCAAGGAGGAGAGAGGCATTCTCTCAACGTCATCTTTACCCACTCTCATTTCAGATTCTGCGTTGTGGAAGAAGCAACAGGGGAAGGATAGTAGCATTCCAACTTGCATCTTTTGCATGGGAGATGTCAAAGGAAATAAATATCTAGCCAAACAAATTTAATTCCTGCGTATAAGTAGCTAGGTAGAGTGAATAAAAGGTGTCAACAATAACTGAGCCCTGGATGTAAAAAGGGTAGAAAACAGATAGACATAGATCATCATGTAAAAAGAAAAGATTGGAAAAGGTTTGCAGTCTAAATGCACCTAATAAAGGTGACAAAAATGGTAGTGCTAAGTAGATAGGTAGGTGATGGTGCTACAAAAGTGTTATCTCGATGAATGGTGCTGCTACATGTTGGTTAATCATTTACTTTCATCACAAGTACTAAAGCAGGAAATACACTGGAAAATCACAGCAAGAAAAGTCAAATTCATTAACCTCCCTCATCATTTTTCCCCCTCAAGAGTTTTACTAATTTCCCCAAAAGTACTAAGGTAATTTGAGATCGAAGGGGCTCAAGGCATTTCCTTGACTTCTGGAGGGACCGGACCCTCGGCCTAATGATCAAAAGACCTAAGCACTTGAAATAATCCATCATTGATTATCTTCCATTTTTAACTTTTCCTAAGTAAAACCCTATTTTACTTAGGAAACTGATGCAACATTCCATAAAATTCCTCAAAACAACTTGTTATTCTAAGTTTAAGTGTTGAAGATAAAAATGTGCAATTTACTTCATAAGTTTTCACTTTCTTAGATATACAAAGATGTTTTGATTTTCCTTGTCCTTTTTCATGCTAATACCTAACTCTATTATATTAAATCCCTAGTGAAATCCCTTTTTCTTATGTATATAACTCCCTTTTCTAATAAATATCCCCAAAACCCTCTTATTATAATGTTTTACCAAAGCATATATAGTCCCGCACATTTAAATACCCCGCTTTATAAAGCCCTTTGGTAAAACTCTAACCTTATATATACATTCCGCCCCTATGATGAATTAATTATATTAATTTATTCATCGTATAATAAAATATATGAAGAAAAGCGTTAAACACATAACATATGTGTTTAACACCAAAAAAAAGAAAAGACTACGACGGAATCCTGCGCCACCATACTCAGCATTCCACGTGGCATTCCACATGGCCAAACCCCGCCGCAATTCATTTTATAAATTCACGGGGTTAATTAGTCATTTGGACTAATTAACAACCATTCCCGCCTATTAGCTTCTCCCCGGGGTGATTAGATTACACGTCAAACTTGTTTAAACCCCGACGGGCCCACTTTCCAAACCGCACAAGTTTCCCTTTCCTCCAGCCGTCAGATCATTCCTCCATTGATCAACGGTCCCGATCAATCCCGCTGCCCATCGCATGAGAGTTTTTTAGCCAGCGAGGAATGAGCGGGTTTGACTATTCAGCATTCCACGTGGCAAGCAGCCTGTGGAATCGCTGCCATTGCGATTTTTACCGCCTTCCTCCATAAGCGGTGCGGGCTCACCGCTTACCGCTTATCAACTACCGCCGGTCCCACTCCCTTACGTCACCCCGTACGTCGAATGACGTCATCGCCTCGAAAACGACAAAAACCCTTTTGACTTGTTTTTAAGCCATTTTTCGCGTTTTTTTAGTTATTTTGGTTTTCGAAAGAGACTAAGCTCCCGCCGCAAATTTCAAAATTCACTGCAAATACACCAAATTACTCAGAAATTCCGCTGCGCCCGTGTTGAAGAACGTTCCTGCCATTGTCCATTACCTGTTGAAGAACCAGTTTTCATTAAAAAACAGGTATTTATCATTCCGCACCCCGACTGCAAGTTAAGCTTAGTTTCTTGTGTTTTTCTCTGAAAAAGTGGTTAAAAATCCTCTCCGAGTCCTCATTGAAGAGTTAAAACCTGTGAATTTACTTCCCAAACCTGCAATTTGTCCCAATTTCTTCTTTTGTCCGATATCCCGTCCGGTCTGCAAGAAAAACTGAAACCTCCATTTTGAATCCACAAGAACCAAGATGGAGGCCCCTACGGCTCTAAACGTCACTCCTTTAAATGCTCCTCACCGAGACCTAGACTACTTGCCTCTCATAGATGAAGATTTCCAAATAAAAGACCTGCATTTCGATGAAAGTCCCCGTTTGAGTTTCTGTCGCTGCAGAGACGAATACTCAAAGGGGCAAGATCTTATAGGGCTGTGGGAATCCAATCTCCCAAGGTATTTCATTCCTACAGTTCACGTTTTCCCTGAAATCATTCATTATTGTCATGCAAATTATGATCCCACACAAAGAGCCGTATTAGCTCCTGATCAAAGTGTTTTGTTCCCTATAACACCTCAGGCTATCAATGCTATGTTACAATTTGAGCCAGAACAAGAATTAGCACCTCTATCCATGGAAGGGCTAATTGAGAAAACCAGACTGTTAACTCCATAAAAATTGAAAGCAATGTGTCAGTACTTCATGTTACCCGAGCATCAGCCAAAAGGGACTCCCCCCTATGGTTTTTGTTTTTTCAATCATTTGGGAAGGCTTATTGTGAATGTAATATCCTTTGTCTTAGGATTCAATACCAGTGAGTATGTTGATGAGATAACTCTGGCTTTGCTATCTATCTTCACCCCTGGACAGCCTCCTGAGATTAAGTATGACTATGCTTCCTTCATTGCCAACAAAATCCATGATCAATTTTTAAGGCTAGATGATGAAAAAGTGTTCAAGTACTCCTCAGTTATCTATCACCTCATAATTTTCTATCACTCAGACAAATTCCCTTTCCCTGTTCAGAAACTTGATGCTAAAGGTAATCCCAGGTCTGTTTTTTTTTGGTCCCCCATCATTCATTTGTCCTCTGATTCTCCCTACTCTTATTCAGAATTCATTGATCAATTTGTACATCCTGCTACAACCTTGTTAACAGGAGTTTCTCCCCCCAGGCTTAGTACCGAGATAAGAAAGACCCTGCAATTGTCAAAAAGTTACAAAGTTGGGGATTGGTACTTGTACCAAAACCATACAGTTATCAGGATTTATGGATGTGAATTACATCCATTCACGTTACCCAGATATGTACCAATGAGAATGTTTGCTTTGGAATACTTTAGACAGATGAATAACTCAGATGTAATCCATTTCTGCAATGTAAAGAAGAAAGCACAGTTAAGGATCAAAAGCCAGTTAGGTCCTTTCATTTTCAATTCTAGAGAAGCTGAGAGAGATGCAGAACTTATATTAGAGAGAAAATTCCAGACATCTTTCCGTTGGGTCCCTTATGACCCCTTTGGTTTCATTTGTGAAAGAAGGTTAAAAAATAAGTCATCTCCTTAGATACATCACAGAATTCCTGACATAGAACAGTATGCAAATCAAGATGAATGGGTTAAAGGAACACTTATTGAAGAGGGAAGTGGAGCTGACAAATTGAATAAACTTATGAAAGATGCCGAGAAGAAATTTGACCTAGAAACATATGATCAAATGCAGGTACCCTATATTGGCACATCTTCAACAGCCACTCTACAACAAGCTATACAGGAAGACAGCCCATCAGTAGCAGCAGAGCCTAAAGGTAAAGGAAAAGAACCTATAGTTCAGTTCATTGAAACCCTGGTCATGGCAGAAAAATCACAGAGTTCCAAAACACCAGAACAATCTAAAGCTTCTCAAACACCAGCAAAGCAAATCCAAGCTCCAGAGATGCAAACTCCACTGAATGTGGAAATAGGGAAAAAGAGGTCAGCTCCAGATACCACACCTTCAAGAGGAGCCCCACAAGTCTATCAAGCTAAAAAACATAAATCTGATCTACCTCCATATGTAGAGATCATAGATGAAATATTTGATGATGGCAGGGAAGATAGTCAGCAAACAGGTACAGCAAGTGAAACAAATATAAGCCAGAAAGGGATACAAAAGCAACTGAGCACTGAAGTATCTTCTTTCAGACCGCCCAAGACAGGTACTGGAGACATAAAGAAAACCTTCATTGACATCAAAACAAGGAATGAACCATTAAAAATGAAGGTCTATGATCAGTATATGAAGATGGCTCCTCACAATCAGCAAAGGTTGATGTCAGCATTTGATCTTTCACAAGGTAAGATGCAAATGAGCCACTTCAAAGCTAAAGTGCCAAAGCCAACTTCAGCAACAGATTACATCAGAACCAATTTTGAAGTGTTAGCAAAGGATATCCATCCCTTGGATCTGATAGAGCTTCATAGGCAAACAGGGGAAATGGTTTATTCCACTCTCACCAACAAAGCCATGGCAGCTTTAACACTACAAGATTCCTTGAATAATACTGCTGCAACATTGAAAATTGAAAGGGCCTCCTCACAGGCCAAGGACAATAGAATAAAGTCTCTAGAAGAGATCATCATTGGTTTGGGTCACAATCCCAAAGACACTAATGGTATTGAGGCACTGATAAAAAAGAAAGAGGATGATATAGCTGCACTGAGAAAACAGTTGAAAATACCAGCCTCAAGGCACCCCCAGACACAGGAAATAATAAAAGGAAATTCACAAGAAGAAATGATGGAGTTGCTCTTAAACTTGACAGAGCGACTAAATGAAACCGAGAAGGAGCCGGAAAAGGCATTGCAGGAACAGGAAATTCTCAAACAGGCTTCAGCAGCAGGTACTACAGGACAACAGGAACAATCATCTCAGGTGAATATTTCTAATTTGAATTCTGATGATTTGATTAAACAAATGGAGAGTTTGCAGCTAAAGGTCACAGAACTCCAAGAAGTAAAATTACAATTAACAAAATTGGAAGGAAAATATGACACATCCAAAAAGACAGTAGCTGACAACCTCAGAGAAATAAAAAGGTTGGAAAAATTGGTTGAGGCTTTGCAAAAAGATCTTACACTGGAAAAGCCTCTGAATGAAATAAATGATATTCTTTGGGACAACATCATTAATTTAATAAGAGATATTTTGCCTTCCATTCAAGCTATTTTTGAGCAGAATGAGTTAGTCAAGATAGCCCAAGAGGAAATAAACAAAACTAGACATGAATTAAGAGGCAAGCCAGAGCTAGCCCAGCAGCTCATTCAGTTTTTGAATTCAAGAACAAAACAACAGCTAGCATTGCTAGGAAGTGATGACAGAACAGGTGTAGTTTTGGAGGCAAAGAGAATTTTTACAAAAAGAACTTTCATGCAAAATCTAGAAAGAAAGTGTAATGATATTTTGGTCGACATCAACGTTTTCAGAGAAAAATTTCAAGCTCTGCTGGACAGTGATTTGCCAAGTCCCATGCTCAACGAGGATCAAATAGTAGACTTGGAAACTTATGAGAAAAGAATCAAAGCTCATGCTAAACATACAGCTGTAAGTTCTACTAGTATAGGTTCTACTAGCTCATCAGAACCTATAGTACCAACTGGGAAGAGTATTTATGAAAAAGTGAGAAATCTGTTTCATCTGGAACATGAGTTAAAGTATCTATTTCCGAACGAGCCCACTTTTTATAAACTTACTGAAGCTGATGAAACTTTAAGGAAGCTCAGAAGAACAATGATACCAGATGATCAGTGGTGGAAAGAAATGCTGGAAATTTTGTAAAAGACATTTTCAGAATGAAAGTTTATCTTTACTATTGAGTAAATGGTAAAAGAAAGAGTATCAGAAGAAAGAGTATCAGATGAAAGGTCAAAGAGTATCCGTAAGAAGAAAGAATATTCAGCAAAGTCAAAGGAATACGCAAAGGACAGCACAGAGCCTTATTTTAAGCATTTATCCTTAGCACGTCCATGAAGAAAGGAACAGCACATCAGCCGTTACTCATTATTCTATTTACGAGACCATGTGTCTCTCTTTGCTGAGCAACACGTTTGTTTCCACTTCGAATTATTGGCTAGGATAGAGTAAGATTGTTAAGATTATTTTTGTATAAATAAGCCTTCAAAGAGAGTTTTGAGGGGTGGATTCTATTACTCTGCTGTAACATTGAGGTTTTCGGAATAAAAAGATTTTGGACAAATTTACTTGTGGCTTACTGGATGACGTTTTGAAGCACTGGACTTGTTGCAGGATTCATGTGTTGGACTTCAGTTCAATAAGTTTTCAAACCCTTGTGTTTAAATTTTATATTAGTTTATGCTATCATCATATCCGTTTCTGAATAGTTTACATAAAGGATTGAAACAGAATTTGCTTAATTGTACTCTGTTTTCAAATGTGATTATTCTCGATGTTTTCTTCTAGATTAGTTATAAGCATGAATTCTTAATTGCTCATGTTTTGCTGATTTAAACATTGTTGATTACTGTAACAAAGAATCCTTCATTGCTCTTTGCTTGTAGTCATTTTTCTTCTTTCTCTTGAATATGGTGAAAGATTCTTAGCTGCCTTTCATCTCTTCAAGACCATCCATCCACTTTAAATTTTAAGGATTGTTCTCTGTCTAGCTATCTTTCCCTGTAATACCATCTTGTGTTTAGGAAAGAAATCCAGTAAAGCCATCCTTAGACTCCATAGCCCAATGGACCGAAAGCCCTCAACCTTGCCCTTAGTTTGTGGATTCCACCATTTTCCCAAAACAAACTTTGAATCTATAACTAGCCTAAAAACATTCAAGAACAAAGATAAATCATAAAGAGAGAGCCCTCTCTGGATGCAGATTGGCTAGATTCTGCATCTAAAAGGTTGGTTTGTGGTTACCTCGGGTATACTTTCCTCTTACACAACTTCTAGGAAAACCTGAGTGATAACATAGTGGCGACCTGAATCATTTTATTGATACTATTGTTTGATTTATAATCTACAGACAGAGTCTGAAAATCAGCCAGGAAGCCTTTGAAATTGCTTTTGCTATGCAATTGCAAAAGTAAATAAATGCTGTTTCAGTCTATCTCTGATTTAGCTTATAAATTGAATCTTAGTTTCAAATTTTCCAATCAGAATCTCTAGTTTAAACAGATCTTTGAGGAAATCTTAATCACATATCATTATTTCTTAAAGAATTTGTAGAAGTTGTAATTATTTTTCAAGTAAAACCCAAAATTCAAAAACACATATTCTAAGAAAACTGGCTTCAGAAAGGATTCGACATACTAGGTCAAACCCTGACCCAAATCCACCACCAATTTTTGAAAATCCAAATCTGATCCCTAGGATTCTTAGAAGACAAGGAAGTCAAGAGAGTTCTGAAAGAGGAAGTCAGGAAAGTACAGGTAGTTCTAGACCACTCTCTAGATCTGCATCTTGTCCTGTGAAAATTATTTATATTGACGACGTTCCTTTTGACGCGAGATTTGAAACATCTTTGTTTGTAAATTTTTCTGAGACTGAATTATCTAGGTTGATTCCAGATCCTTGGTTCATTGAAGAATTGCAATATAGATTTGTTTCGCATCATCTTGACAGAGAATTTCATAACTCCATTCAATCTGAGCAAGCCTTTGAAGAAAGCTCAAACATTTCCGTAATAACTGAAGCATCTCCGAACTCAGCCACTTTTCAAACACCTGTCAGACCTCCATCTCCACCTGTCAGACCTCCATCTCCTCCTACTAGACCGGCTACTCTTGTTACTCCACTTTATCTTCCAATGGCCAATCGATATGCCCCTTTAATATTACCAGCCAACCCTCCAGCCTTACCACCAGACTACCAAAGTAAGATCACACCTTTTGACGGATCAGGTACCTACACAGCTCAACAACACACCAAAAGGATGACAGATTACTTTGAGTTTTATGAGATTGATACTGATGATATCCGTATGAGAATTTTCGTACAAAGTCTTACCGGAGAAGTTAGAACTTGGTTTAGGGCTCTCACCCCGAACAGTATTGCTGACCTAGAAGCTTTGTATAGGGCATTTTTGAACAGATGGGAGAAAAAGAAAGATCCTCTCCAGATCTTATCAGAATTTGAAAAATTAAGAAGAAGACCAAATGAAACCGTATCAGATTACATCATTAGATTTAATGAATCATATCATGCAGTTCCTCTGAATCTAAGACCCCCACCTAATAACGTGTTGGTCAAATTCCCAGACGGTTTTGACTCTGAAATAGCTTATTCTCTTAGGGAAAGAGCTCCACAAACACTAGAGGACATGCAGAGCATAGTGGTGAGCGTAGAAGCAAATCTGATAGAAAAACGAGCCAGAGAAAGAGCAGAGAGAAGAATGCCTATGAAGGAAGAACCTTCAGCTTTTGAAAAGAAGCCGGATGTAATCATTAAAGGTATGGAAAGATTAGGTGATAGAGTGGAAACCATTGAAAGAAAGTCTGCTACTGATAACCAGAATGTTGCAAGAAACCCAAACTTTAGGAGGAATCTGAACCAAAATATTGGAAAGAATATCCCTGATCAAAACATTAGACCACCTTTCCAAGAAAACTTTGTTGAAGGTTCGACCTCAGAAGGACCTACAGAAGATGTAGAAATAAACAATGTCAATGTGGACAAAGATGAATCAGAAATCTTCCTATCTCAGGATGATCAAGAGAATCATATCCTTGAAACATTCCACACTCATTCAGGTGAGACTTTTGATTTCAAAGAAGGCTATGACACAGCAATCTACGAGGTTCATAAGCAGTACAACTTGAGAATTAGACGGATAGATGTACCAGAGAAAAATAAACAAAAAACCACAAAACAAAATGTCAAAGGAAAACAAAACATTCCCCCTGTACAAAATACTTCCCCTGTACAAAACATTCCCCAAATACAAATTTTGCCTAGGATAACTCCTAGTTTTCCAAATCCAATAATTGAAGATGTCTCTGACAACCAACTAATTGACAAACAACAATCTAATACATCTCCTCAAGTAGGAACTGTAGAAGAAACAGTGGAAGTTAGTCCTGAAACATCTTCAAAGCAAAACTTCATTCATGAAAAAGAGAAAAACATTGAAGATCCAGTAAACCGAGAAAATCCAACTGTGCAAAACGCTAAAGCTCAAACAGAAAAACCCTTCAATCTAGAAGCTGAAATAGGCAAACTCAAGATAGCTGTTCCTTTATCAGAATTGGCTAAACATAATGTCTATAGGAATCAAATTTCCAAGTCTTTAAACATTAACATTACTAGATTGGATGATTCAGTAAACATTCTTGATGATCAACCTAAACTTCTTTTTGGCCCTGAAGTTAATGGCAAACCAGAAAGTGGGGGAACTCCTCCATTTTATGTAAGCCTGAATGTTCATGACAAGATACTCCATAATGCAATGCTTGATTCTGGAGCATCTCACAATTTGATGCCAAAAGCAGTAATGGAAAGATTGAATCTAGATATTACTAGACCATACAAAGATTTGTTTTCATTTGATTCCAGTCAGGTAAAATGTTTAGGTTTAATTAAAGATCTATGTGTCACTTTGGTCCAATACCCTGCTAAGTCTGTTTTAATGGACATAGTAGTTGCTGATATTCCACCCAAATATGGTATGTTATTGTCTAGGTCTTGGGGTGCTAAACTTGGAGGATCTATTCAATTAGATATGTCTTATGCAACTATTTCAGTATTTGGTCAGCCTAAAAGATTATATACAGAAACTTTGATGAAGTACTTAGTGAGTAGCCATGAGAAGCCTGAAAACTTCCCTGTTTATTCTGTACATTCTGACATGGATTCTTTTATTTTATACAAGGCTGAGTCAGATCTTCCTACTGAAATAGGAGCTCCTGAAAAGGAAATCATAAACAAAACCACTGTCAAAATTGAAGAAATATCTGAAAACAAAGAAACACCAGATGACCAAGAAAAACCTGAAACAACTAAACAACTAGCTCTTGTCAAAAAATCTATTAAAACAATTGATGAAGATTACGAACATGAAATTCTATGGCATTTAGAGTTTGATGGCTCAGTAAACAGACTAGGTGCAGGAGCTGGAATTTGGTTACACAATGTAGAGAACAATCATGCAGGGGGTCATGCTTATAGGTTAAATTTCAAATGCACTAACAACATGGCAGAGTATGAAGCTCTTTTATTGGGGCTTAAACATGTCAAGAAGTTAGGAGGCATTAGGGTATCAATCATAGGCGACTCTGAACTAATTATCCAACAAATTAAAGGAGAATGTGCAACAAAAGACATGAGACTGAAACAATACCGAGAGACAGTTGTTGAGATTCTCAACACATTTCTACAAGCCCAACTTGCCAAGATTCCCAGGAAACAAAACTTGCATGCTCACAGTTTAGCAATGTTTGCTAGTACATGTAAGTTGCCTTTTGATCCTAATCATCAGTTTTCAGCCGAGATAAGACACAGGCCTGCAATACCCGACAATGTTTTGAATTGGCAAGTATTTGTGAATAACCATCAAATCAATAGTTTTTTGACACTTCAGAATGAGTTTTCTAACTGTAATATAGATGAAGACATGACTGCTGATAAAATTGATCTAGAAAAAGAATAAAAAATGGGAATTTCAAGAGAAAATGCAATTCATATGCTGCATCCAACCGCATTCACTGAAAAAGACATGCAAAATTTGAAACAAATGGAATTTGATGAGGTCGTAGATGAAACATAAATCATCAATTTAAAAGATAATCAATTACCCAAAGGATTAACACCTTTGGAAGATCTATTTGACTCAAATGATATTCCATTCAGACCTAAAATGGAACCTGTTAAAGCCGATATGGAGGAATGCAACTTAGGAACACCAGAACATCCAGAAATTGTTAAGTTGTCTAAATCTCTTCCAAAAGATCAGAAGGTAAAATATGTTGAACTATTAAAAGAATTCCAGGACGTCTTTGCTTGGAGTTATGAAGACCTCAAATCTTATGATACATCCATCATTCAACATACTATACCTTTGAAACCAGACCAGAAACCTATTAAACAAAAGCTTAGGAGAATTAATCCTGTTTTATTACCCTCAATTGAAAAGGAAATCAAAAGAATGTTTGAAGCAGGGATTATATCTCCTATCAGATTTTGAGAATGGGTTTCTAACCTAGTACCAACCAGAAAAAAGACAGGAGAAATCAGACTGTGTGTTGATTTAAGGAATTTGAATAAAGTTTCTTTAAAAGACAACTATCCTCTACCTAAAATGGATCACATTCTGCAAAGGGTAGTGGGATCTTCGAGAATATCACTACTCGATGGATTTTCAGGGTACAACCAGATTCTGGTTCATCCTGATGATCAGGATAAAACAGCATTTACCACACCATGGGGTACGTTTAAATATGTCAAAATGCCATTTGGACTCAAGAATGTAGGAGCTACCTTTCAAAGAGCGATGGACATTGCTTTTGCTAAAGAGATACATAATTTTCTGGTTATTTACTTAGATGATTTGACCGTTTTCTCTAAAACAGATCAAGAACATTTAGGTCACCTAAGGCAAGTATTTATAAAGTGCAGAAAATATGGAATTTCTTTAAACCCTAAGAAGTCATTGTTTGGTTTGGAAGAAGGAAAGCTTTTAGGGCATGTCATTTCTAAAGATGGCATTAGGATTGATCCAGAAAGAATTCAAGCAATTTTGCAAATACCCCACCCCAAAAACATAAAAGAATTGCAAGCATTTATAGGAAAAATTAACTTCTTGAGAAGATTTATTTCTAGTCTAGCAGAGTTACTTAGATTACTGACTAACATGTTGAGGAAAGATTCAAGCATTGACTGGACTGTAGAAGCCAAACAATCATTCGAGGAAATTAAAATGGCTTTAACAAGGACACCAGTTCTGACCAGTCCTAAATTTGATAGAGACTTTATTATTTTTTCATTTGCTTCTCAACATACTGTTGCAGCTGTTTTACTTCAAAAAGATGACCAAGGGTGTGAAAAGCCAATAGCATTTTTTAGTAAAGCACTGAGGGATGCACCTCTAAAGTACAATATTATGGAAAAACAGGCTTTTGCATTGGTAAAAGCAATCAAAGATTTTAGAGTTTACATTTTATATTCTCATGTGATAGCATATGTGCCCAATGCAGTAGTTAAAGATATTTTGACTCAAGATGGCATTGAAGGTAAACGAGGTAAGTGGATAGCTACCATTTTGGAATATGATATTGAAATCAAGCCAACCAAACTGATAAAAGGCCAAGGCCTAGCACAACTTATGACAGTAACCAATTGCCAAGCCTTAGATATCAATGAACTGGATAACGAGCAGGAGATGGCGACTCCCCAGATCAGTCAAGCTTTCTTAGATTCACCCTGGTATACTGATATAATTCATGTTCTATTAAACCTGCAAGCTCCTCGAGGGTTGTCCAGAACTAAGCAAAGATTTTTAAAGATGACATCTTCGAAATATTGTATTTTAGATAGCACTTTATTTTGGAAGAATCACGAAGGAATTTTATTGAATTGTCTCTTAAAAGATGAAGCTGATAAAGTGCTTAATGAATTTCATGCAGGGGATGGTGGAGGACATCTTTACTGGAAATCTACTGCAGACAAAATCTTAAGGGCTGGTTTTTACTGGCCAACATTATTTTCTGATGTAAAGAAATTTGTAACAAGCCGTCACAAATGTCAGATATTTGAGGGTAAAAGAAAGTTGTTACCTCTGCCTTTAAAACCAGTTTCCACAGAAAGACCCTTTCAACAATGGGGTTTAGATTTTATTGGAGAGATTCACCCCCCTTCTTCAGGACAACATAGATGGATTTTAACTGCTACAGACTATTTCACCAAATGGATTGAAGCCATCCCATGTAGACAGTCCAATGATTCTGTAATCATAGGATTTCTTGAAACCAACATACTTTCAAGATTCGGATGTCCAGAAAAGATTATAACAGACAATGCTGCTGCATTTAAATCAAAGAAAATGATAAATTTCTGCCATAAATATCATATTACTCTAGGCCATTCAACAGCCTATTACCCCCAAGGTAATGGACTAGCAGAATCCTCCAATAAGAGTTTGATCAATATCATTAAGAAATTGTTGGAGGAGAATAAAAAGAACTGGCATAAGATGCTGACCTATGCATTATGGGCAGACAGACTTACAACCAAGAAATCCATTGGGACTAGTCCTTATGAATTAGTTTATGGTTTGGAGGCAAGATTCCCATCATCGTTAGGAATCCCTGTGATGAAATTACTTCAAGAGGCTCAAGTGGAGCGAAATGACATTCAAAGAAGAATTAATCAGACAATCCACCTACAACAAACCAGAGAAGAGGTATACCAAAGATCACAAGTCTTACAGGAAAAGCTAAAGAAAATGTTTGATAAAAGGACTAAAGCAGAGGATTTTCAACTAGGAGACAAGGTCCTAAGATGGGATTCTAGAAGAGAAGAAAAAGGGAAACATGGGAAGTTTGATTTCTTGTGGAAAGGGCCTTATATCATCCATGCCTTGCAGGGAAACAATACTTATTTTTTGAAGGACTTGGACAATTCAGAAGTTGAAGAAGGACCTGTCAATGGTCGAATGCTTAAGCATTATTTTGATCCAATTTACTAGAATGTTTAAATGTTCCTAACTTGTACATAATATATTGTTTGCTTGTTATATTTTTGTTACTGCAGTTTGGATTGGATGGTGACTTCTTGGAATTGAAGCCCGAAGTGAAGGCCCTAAGTTCCAAAAAGTTTTACTATCATATGTAAATAAAGCTACCAGAAGAAGGAAAATTCCTTACTTTCAGTTTGAAGACATTCTGAGGCATCTGATCTACTGTTCTTGACTTTCCACAAGGAAAAGTCATCCCCAAGTGGAGCCAGTGTTAGCCTCCTATATCAATAGGTTTCATCTTTCATGATTGTCTTGATGGAAGTGTGGAATATGTTCAAACCTTCTTACTTGAGAAAAGGTGTTCCATATTCTTGAAAAACCAAAAAATCAAAAAATTTAAAAAAATGTAAAGAGGGTATACCCTAAAAGAAAATCAAAGGGTAAAAAGAATAAAAATGGTCAAAAAGAGAAAGAAATGAACCCCAAGCAAAAATAGACCAAGGAAAGTGTGCAAGTCTAAATGCCACTACTTTTTTCATCTATTGTAATAAAATAATTGTGTGCAGCTTGTGAAACTTTTGCCACAATTCATGAATAAGTCAAACTGTTTAAACTTGGCTTAGTCATATTTCAATTTCATGTTTTAGATTAGAGAATAAATATCTAGCTAAACAGTTTAATCTTGGCAGATAAGTAGCTAGGTAGAGTGAATAAAAGGTGCTCAACAGTTTAATCTGAGCCCTTGGATGTAATAAGGGTAGAAATAGATAGATTCATCATGTAAAAAGAAAAGATTGAAAAGGGTTTGCAAGTCTAAATGCACCCTAATAAAGAAGACAAAATGGTAGTGTTAAGTAGATAGGGTAGGTAGATGGTGATACAAAGTGTTATCTGATGAATGGTGCTGCTACATGTTGGTTAATCATTTACTTTCATCACAAGTACTAAAGCAGGAAATACACTGGAAAATCACAGCAAGAAAAGTCAAATTCATTAACCTCCCTCATCATTTTTCCCCCTCAAGAGTTTTACTAATTTCCCCAAAAGTACTAAGGTAATTTGAGATCGAAGGGGCTCAAGGCATTTCCTTGACTTCTGGAGGGACCGGACCCTCGGCCTAATGATCAAAAGACCTAAGCACTTGAAATAATCCATCATTGATTATCTTCCATTTTTAACTTTTCCTAAGTAAAACCCTATTTTACTTAGGAAACTGATGCAACATTCCATAAAATTCCTCAAAACAACTTGTTATTCTAAGTTTAAGTGTTGAAGATAAAAATGTGCAATTTACTTCATAAGTTTTCACTTTCTTAGATATACAAAGATGTTTTGATTTTCCTTGTCCTTTTTCATGCTAATACCTAACTCTATTATATTAAATCCCTAGTGAAATCCCTTTTTCTTATGTATATAACTCCCTTTTCTAATAAATATCCCCAAAACCCTCTTATTATAATGTTTTACCAAAGCATATATAGTCCCGCACATTTAAATACCCCGCTTTATAAAGCCCTTTGGTAAAACTCTAACCTTATATATACATTCCGCCCCTATGATGAATTAATTATATTAATTTATTCATCGTATAATAAAATATATGAAGAAAAGCGTTAAACACATAACATATGTGTTTAACACCAAAAAAAAGAAAAGACTACGACGGAATCCTGCGCCACCATACTCAGCATTCCACGTGGCATTCCACATGGCCAAACCCCGCCGCAATTCATTTTATAAATTCACGGGGTTAATTAGTCATTTGGACTAATTAACAACCATTCCCGCCTATTAGCTTCTCCCCGGGGTGATTAGATTACACGTCAAACTTGTTTAAACCCCGACGGGCCCACTTTCCAAACCGCACAAGTTTCCCTTTCCTCCAGCCGTCAGATCATTCCTCCATTGATCAACGGTCCCGATCAATCCCGCTGCCCATCGCATGAGAGTTTTTTAGCCAGCGAGGAATGAGCGGGTTTGACTATTCAGCATTCCACGTGGCAAGCAGCCTGTGGAATCGCTGCCATTGCGATTTTTACCGCCTTCCTCCATAAGCGGTGCGGGCTCACCGCTTACCGCTTATCAACTACCGCCGGTCCCACTCCCTTACGTCACCCCGTACGTCGAATGACGTCATCGCCTCGAAAACGACAAAAACCCTTTTGACTTGTTTTTAAGCCATTTTTCGCGTTTTTTTAGTTATTTTGGTTTTCGAAAGAGACTAAGCTCCCGCTGCAAATTTCAAAATTCACTGCAAATACACCAAATTACTCAGAAATTCCGCTGCGCCCGTGTTGAAGAACGTTCCTGCCATTGTCCATTACCTGTTGAAGAACCAGTTTTCATTAAAAAACAGGTATTTATCATTCCGCACCCCGACTGCAAGTTAAGCTTAGTTTCTTGTGTTTTTCTCTGAAAAAGTGGTTAAAAATCCTCTCTGAGTCCTCATTGAAGAGTTAAAACCTGTGAATTTACTTCCCAAACCTGCAATTTGTCCCAATTTCTTCTTTTGTCCGATATCCCGTCCGGTCTGCAAGAAAAACTGAAACCTCCATTTTGAATCCACAAGAACCAAGATGGAGGCCCCTACGGCTCTAAACGTCACTCCTTTAAATGCTCCTCACCGAGACCTAGACTACTTGCCTCTCATAGATGAAGATTTCCAAATAAAAGACCTGCATTTCGATGAAAGTCCCCGTTTGAGTTTCTGTCGCTGCAGAGACGAATACTCAAAGGGGCAAGATCTTATAGGGCTGTGGGAATCCAATCTCCCAAGGTATTTCATTCCTACAGTTCACGTTTTCCCTGAAATCATTCATTATTGTCATGCAAATTATGATCCCACACAAAGAGCTGTATTAGCTCCTGATCAAAGTGTTTTGTTCCCTATAACACCTCAGGCTATCAATGCTATGTTACAATTTGAGCCAGAACAAGAATTAGCACCTCTATCCATGGAAGGGCTAATTGAGAAAACCAGACTGTTAACTCCATAAAAATTGAAAGCAATGTGTCAGTACTTCATGTTACCCGAGCATCAGCCAAAAGGGACTCCCCCCTATGGTTTTTGTTTTTTCAATCATTTGGGAAGGCTTATTGTGAATGTAATATCCTTTGTCTTAGGATTCAATACCAGTGAGTATGTTGATGAGATAACTCTGGCTTTGCTATCTATCTTCACCCCTGGACAGCCTCCTGAGATTAAGTATGACTATGCTTCCTTCATTGCCAACAAAATCCATGATCAATTTTTAAGGCTAGATGATGAAAAAGTGTTCAAGTACTCCTCAGTTATCTATCACCTCATAATTTTCTATCACTCAGACAAATTCCCTTTCCCTGTTCAGAAACTTGATGCTAAAGGTAATCCCAGGTCTGTTTTTTTTTGGTCCCCCATCATTCATTTGTCCTCTGATTCTCCCTACTCTTATTCAGAATTCATTGATCAATTTGTACATCCTGCTACAACCTTGTTAACAGGAGTTTCTCCCCCCAGGCTTAGTACCGAGATAAGAAAGACCCTGCAATTGTCAAAAAGTTACAAAGTTGGGGATTGGTACTTGTACCAAAACCATACAGTTATCAGGATTTATGGATGTGAATTACATCCATTCAAGTTACCCAGATATGTACCAATGAGAATGTTTGCTTTGGAATACTTTAGACAGATGAATAACTCAGATGTAATCCATTTCTGCAATGTAAAGAAGAAAGCACAGTTAAGGATCAAAAGCCAGTTAGGTCCTTTCATTTTCAATTCTAGAGAAGCTGAGAGAGATGCAGAACTTATATTAGAGAGAAAATTCCAGACATCTTTCCGTTGGGTCCCTTATGACCCCTTTGGTTTCATTTGTGAAAGAAGGTTAAAAAATAAGTCATCTCCTTAGATACATCACAGAATTCCTGACATAGAACAGTATGCAAATCAAGATGAATGGGTTAAAGGAACACTTATTGAAGAGGGAAGTGGAGCTGACAAATTGAATAAACTTATGAAAGATGCCGAGAAGAAATTTGACCTAGAAACATATGATCAAATGCAGGTACCCTATATTGGCACATCTTCAACAGCCACTCTACAACAAGCTATACAGGAAGACAGCCCATCAGTAGCAGCAGAGCCTAAAGGTAAAGGAAAAGAACCTATAGTTCAGTTCATTGAAACCCTGGTCATGGCAGAAAAATCACAGAGTTCCAAAACACCAGAACAATCTAAAGCTTCTCAAACACCAGCAAAGCAAATCCAAGCTCCAGAGATGCAAACTCCACTGAATGTGGAAATAGGGAAAAAGAGGTCAGCTCCAGATACCACACCTTCAAGAGGAGCCCCACAAGTCTATCAAGCTAAAAAACATAAATCTGATCTACCTCCATATGTAGAGATCATAGATGAAATATTTGATGATGGCAGGGAAGATAGTCAGCAAACAGGTACAGCAAGTGAAACAAATATAAGCCAGAAAGGGATACAAAAGCAACTGAGCACTGAAGTATCTTCTTTCAGACCGCCCAAGACAGGTACTGGAGACATAAAGAAAACCTTCATTGACATCAAAACAAGGAATGAACCATTAAAAATGAAGGTCTATGATCAGTATATGAAGATGGCTCCTCACAATCAGCAAAGGTTGATGTCAGCATTTGATCTTTCACAAGGTAAGATGCAAATGAGCCACTTCAAAGCTAAAGTGCCAAAGCCAACTTCAGCAACAGATTACATCAGAACCAATTTTGAAGTGTTAGCAAAGGATATCCATCCCTTGGATCTGATAGAGCTTCATAGGCAAACAGGGGAAATGGTTTATTCCACTCTCACCAACAAAGCCATGGCAGCTTTAACACTACAAGATTCCTTGAATAATACTGCTGCAACATTGAAAATTGAAAGGGCCTCCTCACAGGCCAAGGACAATAGAATAAAGTCTCTAGAAGAGATCATCATTGGTTTGGGTCACAATCCCAAAGACACTAATGGTATTGAGGCACTGATAAAAAAGAAAGAGGATGATATAGCTGCACTGAGAAAACAGTTGAAAATACCAGCCTCAAGGCACCCCCAGACACAGGAAATAATAAAAGGAAATTCACAAGAAGAAATGATGGAGTTGCTCTTAAACTTGACAGAGCGACTAAATGAAACCGAGAAGGAGCCGGAAAAGGCATTGCAGGAACAGGAAATTCTCAAACAGGCTTCAGCAGCAGGTACTACAGGACAACAGGAACAATCATCTCAGGTGAATATTTCTAATTTGAATTCTGATGATTTGATTAAACAAATGGAGAGTTTGCAGCTAAAGGTCACAGAACTCCAAGAAGTAAAATTACAATTAACAAAATTGGAAGGAAAATATGACACATCCAAAAAGACAGTAGCTGACAACCTCAGAGAAATAAAAAGGTTGGAAAAATTGGTTGAGGCTTTGCAAAAAGATCTTACACTGGAAAAGCCTCTGAATGAAATAAATGATATTCTTTGGGACAACATCATTAATTTAATAAGAGATATTTTGCCTTCCATTCAAGCTATTTTTGAGCAGAATGAGTTAGTCAAGATAGCCCAAGAGGAAATAAACAAAACTAGACATGAATTAAGAGGCAAGCCAGAGCTAGCCCAGCAGCTCATTCAGTTTTTGAATTCAAGAACAAAACAACAGCTAGCATTGCTAGGAAGTGATGACAGAACAGGTGTAGTTTTGGAGGCAAAGAGAATTTTTACAAAAAGAACTTTCATGCAAAATCTAGAAAGAAAGTGTAATGATATTTTGGTCGACATCAACGTTTTCAGAGAAAAATTTCAAGCTCTGCTGGACAGTGATTTGCCAAGTCCCATGCTCACCGAGGATCAAATAGTAGACTTGGAAACTTATGAGAAAAGAATCAAAGCTCATGCTAAACATACAGCTGTAAGTTCTACTAGTATAGGTTCTACTAGCTCATCAGAACCTATAGTACCAACTGGGAAGAGTATTTATGAAAAAGTGAGAAATCTGTTTCATCTGGAACATGAGTTAAAGTATCTATTTCCGAACGAGCCCACTTTTTATAAACTTACTGAAGCTGATGAAACTTTAAGGAAGCTCAGAAGAACAATGATACCAGATGATCACAGGAAGGAAATAATGGAAATTAAGTAAAAATAAAGGTCGTGATTAAGCAGTTTAGTATTTTTGGCCATGTAGCAAATGGTAAAAACAAATGGTGAAAGAGGGACTGTATATAGTAAAGATATCTCAGAAGAAGAAAGAGTATTCAACAAGTCAAAGGAATACCCAAAGGACAGCACAGAGCCCTATTTTAAGCACTTATCCTCAGCACGTCCATGAAGAAAGGAACAGCACATCAGCCGTTACTCATTATTCTATTTACGAGACCATGTGTCTCTTGTTTGTTTGTAAATATGCTTTAAGTCAGCCTGAAATATTGGTTAGGATAAAGTAAGATTGTTAGGATTATTTTTGTATAAATAAGCCCTCAAAGAGAGTATTGAGGGTGGATTCTATTACTCTGCTGTAACATTGAGGTTTTCGGAATAAAAAGCTTTTGGACAAATTTACTTGTGGCTTACTGGATGACGTTTTGAAGCACTGGACTTATTACAGGATTCATGTGTTGGACTTCAGTTCAATAAGTTTTCCAACCCTTGTGTTTAAATTTTATATTAGTGTATGCTATCATCATATCCGTTTCTGAATAGTTTACATAAAGGATTGAAACAGAATTTGCTTAATTGTACTCTGTTTTCAAATGTGATTATTCTCGATGTTTTCTTCTGGATTAGTTATAAGCATGAATTCTTAATTGCTCATGTTTTGCTGATTTAAACATTGTTAATTACTGTAACAAAGAATCCTTCATTGCTCTTTGCTTGTAGTCATTTCTCTTCTTTCTCTTGAATATGGTAAAAGATTCTTAGCTGCCTTTCATCCCTTCAAGACCATCCATCCACATTAAATTTTAAGGATTGTTCTCTGTCTAGCTATCTTGCCCTGTAATACCATCTTGTGTTTAGAAAAGAAATCCAGTAAAGCCATCCTTAGACTCCATAGCCCAATGGACTGAAAGCCCTCAACCTTGCCCTTAGTTTGTGGATTCCACCATTTTCCCAAAACAAACTTTAAATCTATAACTAGCCTAAAATCATTCAAAAACAAAGATAAATCATAAAGAGAGAGCCCTCTCTGGATGCAGATTGGCTAGATTCTGCGTCTAAAAGGTTGGTTTGTGGTTACCTCGGGTATACTTTCCTCTTACACAACTTCTAGGAAAACCTGAGTGATAACATAGTGGCGACCATACTGGGGAACTGAATCATTTTATTGATACTATTGTTTGATTTATAATCTACAGACAGAGTCTGAATATCATCCAGGAAGCCTTTGAAATTGCTTTTGCTATGCAATTGCAAAAGTAAATAAATGCTGTTTCAGTCTATCTCTGATTTAGCTTATAAGTTGAAATCTTAGTTTCAAATTTTTCAATCAGATTATCTAGTTTAAACAGATCTTTGAGGAAATCTTAATCACATATCATTATTTCTTAAAGAATTTGTAGAAGTTGTATTTATTTTTCAAGTAAAACCCAAAATTCAAAAACACATATTCTAAGAAAACTGGCTTCAGAAAGGATTCGACATACTAGGTCAAACCCTGACCCAAATCCACCACCAATTTTTGAAAATCCAAATCTGATCCCTAGGATTCTTAGAAGACAAGGAAGTCAAGAGAGTTCTGAAAGAGGAAGTCAGGAAAGTACAAGTAGTTCTAGACCACTCTCTAGATCTGCATCTTGTCCTGTGAAAATTATTTATATTGACGACGTTCCTTTTGACGCGAGATTTGAAACATCTTTGTTTGTAAATTTTTCTGAGACTGAATTATCTAGGTTGATTCCAGATCCTTGGTTCATTGAAGAATTGCAATATAGATTTGTTTCGCATCATCTTGACAGAGAATTTCATAACTCCATTCAATCCGAGCAAGCCTTTGAAGAAAGCTCAAACATTTCTGTAATAACTGAAGCATCTCCGAACTCAGCCACTTTTCAAACACCTGTCAGACCTCCATCTCCACCTGTCAGACCTCCATCTCCTCCTACTAGACCGGCTACTCTTGTTACTCCACTTTATCTTCCAATGGCCAATCGATATGCCCCTTTAATATTACCAGCCAACCCTCCAGCTTTACCACCATACTACCAAAGTAAGATCACACCTTTTGACGGATCAGGCACCTACACAGCTCAACAACACACCAAAAGGATGACAGATTACTTTGATTTTTATGAGATTGATACTGATGATATCCGTATGAGAATTTTTGTACAAAGTCTTACTGGAGAAGTTAGAACGTGGTTTAGGGCTCTCACCCCGAACAGTATTGCTGACCTAGAAGCTTTGTATAGGGCATTTTTGAACAGATGGGAGAAAAAGAAAGATCCTCTCCAGATCTTGTCAGAATTTGAAAAATTAAGAAGAAGACCAAATGAAACCGTACCAGATTACATCATTAGATTTAATGAATCATATCATGCAGTTCCTCTGAATCTAAGACCCCCACCTAATAACGTGTTGGTCAAATTCCCAGACGGTTTTGACTCTGAAATAGCTTATTCTCTTAGGGAAAGAGCTCCACAAACACTAGAGGAAATGCAAAGCATAGTGGTGAGCGTAGAAGCAAATCTGATAGAAAAACAAGCCAGAGATAGGGCAGAGAGAAGAATGCCTATGAAGGAAGAACCTTCAGCTTTTGAAAAGAAGCTGGATGTAATCATTAAAGGTATGGAAAGATTAGGTGATAGAGTGGAAACCATTGAAAGAAAGTCTGCTACTGATAACCAGAATGTTGCAAGAAACCCAAAATTTAGGAGGAATCTGAACCAAAATATTGGAAAGAATATCCCTGATCAAAACATTAGACCACCTTTCCAAGAAAACTTTGTTGAAGGTTCGACCTCAGAAGGACCTACAGAAGATGTAGAAATAAACAATGTCAATGAGGACAAAGATGAATCAGAAATCTTCTTATCTCAGGATGATCAAGAGAATCATATCCTTGAAACATTCCACACTCATTCAGGTCAGACCTTTGATTTCAAAGAAGGCTATGACACAGCAATCTACGAGGTTCATAAGCAGTACAACTTGAGAAGTAGACGGATAGATGTACCAGAGAAAAATAAACAGAAAACCACAAAACAAAATGTCAAAGGAAAACAAAACATTCCCCCTGTACAAAATACTTCCCCTGTACAAAACATTCCCCAAATACAAATTTTTCCTAGGATAACTCCTAGTTTTTCAAATCCAATAATTGAAGATGTCTCTGACAACCAACCAATCGACAAACAGCAATCCAATACATCTCCTCATGTAAGAACTGTAGAAGAAACAGTAGAAGTTAGTCCTGAAACATCTTCAAAGCAAAACTTCATTCATGAAAAAGAGAAAAACATTGAAGATCCAGTAAACAGAGAAAATCCAACTGTGCAAAACACTAAAGCTCAAACAGAAAAACCCTTTAATCTAGAAGCCGAAATAGGCAAACTCAAGATAGCTGTTCCTTTATCAGAATTGGCTAAACATGATGTCTATAGGAATCAGATTTCCAAGTCTTTAAACATTAACATTACTGGATTAGATGATTCAGTAAATATTCTTGATGATCAACCCAAACTTCTTTTTGTCCCTGAGGTTAATGGCAAACCAGAAAGTGGAGGAACTCCTCCATTTTATGTAAGCCTGAATGTTCACGACAAGATACTCCATAATGCAATGCTTGATTCTGGAGCATCTCACAATTTGATGCCAAAAGCAGTAATGGAAATATTGAATCTAGATATTACTAGACCATACAAAGATTTGTTTTCATTTGATTCCAGTCAGGTAAAATGTTTAGGTTTAATTAAAGATCTGTGTGTCACTTTGGTCCAATACCCTGCTAAGTCTGTTTTAATGGACATAGTAGTCGCTGATATTCCACCCAAATATGGTATGTTATTATCTAGGTCTTGGGGTGCTAAACTTGGAGGATCTATTCAATTAGATATGTCTTATGCAACTATTTCAGTATTTGGTCAGCCTAAAAGATTATATAGAGAAACTTTGATGAAGTACTTAGTGAGTAGCCATGAGAAGCCTGAAAACTTCCCTGTTTCTTCTGTACATTCTGACATGGATTCTTTTATTTTATACAATGCTGAGTCAGATCTTCCTACTGAAATAGAAGCTCCTGAAATGGAAATCATAAACAAAACCACTGTTAAAATTGAAGAAATATCTGAAAACAAAGAAACACCAGATGACCAAGAAAAACCTGAAAAAACTAAACAACTAGCTCTTGTCAGAAAATCTGTTAAAACAATTGATGAAGATTACGAACATGAAATTCTATGGCATTTAGAGTTTGATGGCTCAGTAAACAGACTAGGTGCAGGAGCTGGAATTTGGGTACACAATGTAGAGAACAATCATGCAGAGGGTCATGCTTATAGGTTAAATTTCAAATGCACTAACAACATGGCAGAGTATGAAGCTCTTTTATTGGGGCTTAATCATGTCAAGAAGTTAGGAGGCATTAGGGTATCAATCATAGGCGACTCTGAACTAATTATCCAACAGATTAAAGGAGAATGTGCAACAAAGGACATGAGACCGAAACAATACCGAGAGACAGTTGTAGAGATTCTCAACACATTTCTACAAGCCCAACTTGCCAAGATTCCCAGGAAACAAAACTTGCATGCTCACAGTTTAGCAATGTTTGCTAGTACATGTAAGTTGCCTTTTGATCCTAATCATCAGTTTTCAGCTGAGATAAGACACAGACCTGCAATACCCGACAATGTGTTGAATTGGCAAGTATTTGTGAATAACCATCAAATCAATAGTTTTTTGACACTTCAGAATGAGTTTTCTAACTGTAATATAGATGAAGACATGACTGCTGATAAAATTGATCTAGAAAAAGAACAAAA